>JAJIYU010014955.1:0-12966 GCA_030144865.1 Tinospora cordifolia
ACATCACATAGTGATGGTTTGTCTCAGTGTCTCCCACAGGATAGAGACTCAGTTCCCTTGCCAACCCTTTATCCTCTTCCCCACCACCATCTAGTTATTATTATTATTATTGTTATTATTATTATTATTATTATTATTATTATTATTATTATTATTATTATTATTATTGACCTAATTGTTTAGTCATGTCCTTAATTATAAAATGACGCAATTTGGTACTATGTTTTATTTTACATTAGTAAATGATTTATTTATTGACAAATGTAAAGCTTTCCCCATTATTTTTTAATTGAAAAAATAAAAGTGCATTTCCAATTAGGAAAGTTACTTGTTAATATTTATTTAAATATAAATTCATTTAGGAGAGTACTTTCTCATTACACCGTCACCTATCAACACACACCTAAGTCAGATTATGTGTGGTTTTTTATGTTAATGAAGGGAAGAAATTGTATCTCCTTTTTTTTTCATGTTAATAATAACAATTTTACACTTGAAATTAAGTAGTTTCAGTCGTTGCTGATTTAAGTGTTCATTGGAAAGTTTGTTAAATTGTAGGTTTAAAATGAGTTGCAAAAGAACTCGTTTGTTATATTACGTGATTGTAGTATTCAAACTTCACTAATTCTACTTTTGTAAAAGAGTTGGTGAGAACACTGAAGGAAAAAAAAAGGAATGAACTTCACATTTTTAAGAACTTGTCAAAGTTCTTTTACAAAGTCTTTTTCTGTTTATTTTCTTTTATGTCCTATACGAATTGATTTAATCAAGCACTTTGATATAAGTTTCTTGTTCTGGTGAGAAGAAATAGTGAAGATTACGACTTAGAGCAATGTCACATTTGAAACAAAATTCATGGTCACCCTTCAGTACCGGCTGTTGAGAATCTCACTTTCTCTCAATTAAAAAGCTTCCCCAGCATCCGCTTTAGTGCTGAACCATCAGGGTTTGAGCTTGTTGGCCTAGAAATTATTTGGGTAGGTTTCAACATTTTTCGCTGGTGGTCCATCAACCATATAACTTTTTGTATTTAAAAAAAAATAGATATTAATGTAGATAATGGGACCAATGGCACTGAGTATGTAATGTAATTATGTAACCCTAATAACTCACATCCCTAATCCACATTTATATCTATTGTATGATGATTTTTTAATAGATGCCCTTCTTCTTAAGTCATGTAACTAACTAACTATTGAACGAATGAATGTTAAATATTTATTTATTTAATAGTTATTAATACTATAAGCATTTTGCTTTAATAAATTATATAAATTCCCATAGTTTTCAAAATTTTATTTTTAGTTTTGCTAAATATTTCTAATTAAACACTTGAAAGATAATTAGCATAGAAACTAATTGTGACGGTCAAGTCACAAATCACACCAAGGAGCGAATTGGCTGATCAAGTAAAGTCGCACATAAATTGTGACGGTCCCTCTTTCAAGTGAGTGGCCCTAATGGTAGTATTAGTAGTACTTGGCCATTTATTTCCTTTGGAACATGGAAACAAGAAGAGCTAACTAGCTAGCTAGCTGCCTGCCTGCTCGATGAGTTGATGCTTTTGCTTAGTTCCATTAGGACTGACAAATTAGAAGTATCAAATGCATTACAATCATAAAACAATATGGGAGACAGAAAGAGGGACCATTTTGTAGCGTCTCTTTCCATTCCTTTGGTTAAGAGGACCATCTTGATGTGTCGGACACCATTCTTGTGTTTGTCTTCACTCTACGTTTCTGCAACTTTCTATATATTTACCAGCTTGAATCCAGGCAAATAAAACAAAATAAATGTATATAATTAATATTATTTTATACTCTTCCTTTATTACCAATATGTGTGTGTTAGCCCGCTTCGCGGTTATAGAGACCAGAAAAGGCCTAGTGGGCATGCAAGTGAACGACCATACATAATTGGTAAGAAGGCAATGGGTAATTCTTTTTTTTTAAAAAAAATTATTTTATTTTATTCACTTTCCTAGCACGAGAGGACTTTGGAAAATATGCACATCTAGTATACTACTTTTAGATTTTAGCAAGCTCACTCCAAGATGAGTATTCTTATATTCTAACTTTTTTCAGATCTTTTCGTAAACCATATAGAGATGGCACGATACAGAAGTTCTAATTGGATTTTTTTATTTTTTATTTGTATTTAAGAGCTGTCCTTTTTTTTTTCTTCTAGATATAGACATGACAGTTTCATTTAAGTTAACTTTTTTTTTTAAAAAAATAAAGACAATAAATAAAAATAATCTTAATTTTAGACTTAAGACCTAAATCTCATCCTCAGTTGTGTTCAGTTTTTTAATCAATTTTCTAGCTCTTGTTGGATGATGTTAGTTTAAGATTTGAGAACTTGTATTTCATCCTAATTGGTTAAATTATGTATTTGATCTAACCATCACATCATATATAAGTTCACATCGGTTGTCATATATATATATATGAATATAATTATTTTACTGCAATGTTGTTGTTTTTGACTTGCATTTTCTCAATAATTTAAAACTTTGGTTTACACTATATAAAAAATGTATTATTACATGGCGAAGAGGTAAGGCTGCTAAGTATGAACTAAGAAACTCTTGGCTTGCTTGATAATCATATCGCACATCAACA
The DNA here is from genome assembly GCA_030144865.1 of Tinospora cordifolia. Classification (NCBI taxonomy): domain Eukaryota; kingdom Viridiplantae; phylum Streptophyta; class Magnoliopsida; order Ranunculales; family Menispermaceae; genus Tinospora; species Tinospora cordifolia. The sequence goes on from JAJIYU010014955.1 coordinate 2,625, forward strand.
AACTTGGCTTTTAGCAACGAAAATATCCGTTGCTAAAAACTAATTTTCTGTTGCTAAAAGTTTTTAGCAATAAAAAAATTTTGTTAATAGTATGTGATAGTCATAAATTAGCAACAAATAATTAATTCATTGCTAAGAGCTTATTTAACAACAAAAATATATTGTTGTTAAAAAGCATCTATAGTCACAAATTATTTTGTTGTTAAAAGGTTATTAACAACAAATTAATTTGTTACAAAATTAAAATTTTAGCAACAAAATTTTATACTTTAACAACACTAATTTTTGTTGCTAAATTAAATAACAAACTGCAGTTAGCTTAAGCCAAACTTAAATATTCATCTTTGCATCTTGTCAATGGAATAGTGGAATAGTGGAATGTATCATATGATGCAATGGAAATAGCTAAATGATACAGTTTTTGCGGGGTCTCCCATTTTCAAGTAAAATTAAGGGCTCAACAAGAAACAAAGTCCACCAATCCCAAAAGTAAAATACTAAGATCAAGTGTAAACACTGATTAGGGAAAAAAATTTAAAAAAAAAAACTAGAAAAGAGCCTATCCTGCCTCTCTTTGCACAGATCCATGATCACTGCTGCTTCCATCATGTCATTGATGCCTGCAATTCAAGACCATTAATGAGCACAATTCCATCAAAGGCAGTTAATAGAAACACAGTTTTGTCTATAGATCCACCACCTCTACGATGATGGCTTCAACTTGCTACAACTACTGAGTAGCATCCTATGCCATAGAAATCTAATGATTGGAAATGGAAATGTGATGTTATCAGGAGAAATTGCCTCATAAGCCTACTTGTTAAATTAAATTCATCTAAATTAATTCCATTTTTCAAGTTCACTAAAATAAAGTCCAAATTAAATTTCGATCCTCAAAAAATAACAAAAAATGCAGTTAGATAAGACAAAATTAGCTCAAGATAGTGGAGGGAAATGGCGAGGAAACAACAAATGATTTACCTTAAGAACACTATGGTCCAATTCTAATTCTTTTGGTGGAAGATATGCAACAGTTGGCTTAAGATCCTAAGAACATCCAAGTAACAGCTAAAAGTATTATATCACATTAAATATGCAACATATCCAATGTCAAAGGCAATAAAGAGCCAATATTATTATCAAGATTTGTGTATTTATTCACAAAGTATAAATTGCCTCAACAATTTATTGAATAAATACCATTGTTGATTATTTGGAGAGCCTAGAAATGTATGTATATAGACATATTTAATATCTTACCTCCCATAAAGTTAAAAAATCCCTCATAAGGTCCTGAATTTGGTAACTATGGATATGCATCAGGAGGTGGCATCACACAGTTGTCACCATTAAAATATATTCTTTGAGGGAAAGCCCATCCTTTATCATAAGTGAATGTTGCTTTATCCTTTCGAAAAAGTAGCTCTGATTGAATATTTCCAAGAGGATCAGCTTGCATGAGCAAATCATTGTAGAATTTAACTCCCCAAAGCATCGCTGTATCATCTGCATAACAACATCAACAAGTCTCAAAAGATTTTCACAGTCATTATCCTTCGCATTGCATAAAAATTGAAGAAAAACTACACAACCACATAGAGAAGTTTATCTAGATTAGCTCACAATTACACTTATTAATTCAAAACAAACAAGCTCCAGTTGAACTTGATGGAGTTCTCTTTTATTTTATTGTTTAATTCTTAGGCTTAGTGTGAAATATTTCACTAAAAATAAGGCAAACCAGTTGAAAAAAAGAAAAAAAACTTAATCAGGTAAAACCCAAAAAAACAAAGAGTTATTTCTTTTTTTTTTTTATTTTTCAAGTTCTTACAAAGATTCATCCACAAGCCTTAATTTGCATGACCCAACCAAAAAAGAAGGATGAATTTTTGTAGCACGTTATCACAAAACCCTGTTCTGTAGAAGAATAACAAAACAGTTCTTACAAAGATTCAGAAAAAAAAAAGACACTATCCATTTCATATAATGTGTTGAATTAAAAAAAAACAGAGATTGAATGTTGTCCAATGATCTCATTACTTGAATTTTGGACCATTGGAAGTAGTTTTGGCTTTCTTTCGAGCAAAAGCGGTAACAACTTTGGGAAACTGCATGTGAGCATTAATAATGTGAAAAAATAATAACTGATATTCCTATACCTGCATGAAGTTGTAAAAGCATTTGGCCAACTGAGTTTGAAAGTGATGTAAATGGGCCAAGTTTAGTAGATTCCTTGTACTCTGCTACGTGCAAGAAAATAGGTGAATGTTAAAATTCCTTGTCTTTACGGGCGATTATATTTCATTTAGTGGAATTTTCTCCATCATCTAAATCTCATTCTCAACACTTGGGTTTTCACATGTAATTTAATTGAAGTTAAAGGGACAACCAGTGCATTCTAATTATGGTTTAGTATCCTAATTTATAAGAATTCATGTTATCCTCATTTCATCTTTTGAATGTAAAAATGATAACATTGCCACTTGAAAATAGCCTTTTATCACTTCTATTTCAATCTAAGTTACGTTAAGAAAAGAGTCTTTTAAGAAACTGTAGAGTTACTTGCTAGAATTTTCAATTACAAGAAAGAAAGACTTATTTTTCACAATAAAGTATACTCATGCTACATGAAGCATCAACAATAACAGGAAGAAAAAATTCTCGATTGATCTAATTTTTGTATCTAACTATAATATGAAGTAAAGAAAACCTATAACGTTTTTCACATACCAATTGCGTTTTACTACTCGCTCATGCCAAAAAGATCTCCCATCATAATTGACTTAATTAGCTGCGATTGATATGATGAAACAACCTATTTTAATCATCATGCGACACCCTTCCAGTGATCTCCAAGCACGTACTAGAAGATAGTTTTTTGCTTGGTGTTTTCCGCTTGATAAAGCCCTTAACATTGATATGACTGATGAAGAATGGTTGTATCTTGACAGTAGGATTTGGTTTAATTCGATCAGCTTCTCTATCATCCACAGGTCTTAATATTATGTTCTCCATTTCTAGCCCAGATGCTTCATCCTCATTCATCACCACTTGCAGAGAATACAAACACATTTGGTCAATCCATTAAAAGATCTTGAAGAATTAACCAACAATGATTAGCATGGGTGAACATATGAGATTTGAGGAGTATTGTGCAAAACGGAACAAAAATCTCTAGAGAATTCACAATAGCATGAACCAAAATATGTAAAAGGAGGCACTCAAGAAGGAGCTACAAAGTTTTCACATAATTCAAATCCATAAATTTAATCTAGAAATGAAAATGATTCAGTTATTGCAAGATTTTATCGTCAAAAGAATTCAAATGTGATTTGCAGAAAATCCGCGCAGTAACGCCAATGTCAAGATCAAAAGCAGAAAGTTTTTATTCAATGCACCTAGAAGTTAACAATTATAGTATACTTGTGGCTCTTTCAAGTGGAAAAAGCAAACCATACCTAATAGTTAAAAACATTGCCACAAAGGCTTAAACCAAAAGTAAACCGTATTATGCAAACAAGAGATATCATTTTCAATTAGTTGCAAAGAAACCTTACAAAGCACCAATCATAATCAAGATAAATATCAATCACTATTTTAGACATCAAACAAATAGAGGGTCAAAAATAAGTGGTAGAAAAGCAAGAAACATTCATGTGAATATCTTAACAGAACCAAAAATGCAATGACTAATAATATTATATTTCAAAGAATCAACTCTGGATCAATTTCACCAATGTTGCATTTTTTTATCCTCGCTTCTTTTTTCTTCAAAAACATGAAAGTATGATTGGAATATCCACATAAAATGCCTCATTCCTTCTTACTATCAAAGATTTTTTTTTTCTTTGCCTATCAACCTTTCTATACTCAACCCCAAATGTTGGAATCACTGCAAGGAAATCACATAAAATAATATGACAATGACACGGCAAGATACAACAACAATACTTCTTCCAGTTGAAGCCTTAACAATAGAACTACTACAAAACTAGCAAAACTGATCTCCAATGGCATTCAAATATAATTGACAGCCATAATATTCCTAATGTGATAACAAAGAGTCTAATAAAACTTAATTAAACAAGAATTTCCCTTAGCCAAACATCAACAACACAAATATCTCTTGAGTTAATAAATTCTATCATTAAAAAGAAAATGATCTCTCATAATATAGCAAGAAAAAAAAAGGTTCATTTCCATCAATCTTCCAAGAAACTTATTCTAGAATTAAAGTCTTCAACTGCCATCAAAGGTAAAAATGATGCAAATAATTTAATTCACAATAGCAAGCAAGATAACAATTTTAATGAATCAGATGTCTACAACTCTTGCATCAAACAAACAAAAGACACCATGCCTTCATGTCTTGCATTGCATATTATTAGAATTTAAACCAATTACCCAATCCCAACTACCTCAATTTCCCTCTTTCTCCCAATTCCAACAAAGATCAATTCAAAACAATCTTAAAATTAACCAAAAAAAACCAAATTAAATATAATTAAAGTTAAAAATTATTCATAGAATTGGAAGCACAGCTCAATAATAGCGCAATTCAGTCTTCTAAACTAATTAAAGATAAATAATAGCATGAACTGAGAAATTATTCACAGAATTGGAAGCGCAGCTCAATAATAGCATAAACTGGTAGTGATGAGGAAATAAAAATAGATCAATAGCTTAAAACCCAAGTGAAACCAAAGATGCAAACAATGATTAGAGGTGGAAACAAAACCACAGATGGTAAAGATAGAAGTAAAGAATCTCAAACCTCTTCTTCTCCTTCGTAAACCCTAGGGCTAGACTAAGATATGGAAGGAGAGGACGCTGAATCGAATGTCGTTGTTGATGTTGTGAAAGGAGTGAATGTCTTGGAAACTTGTGGATTTGGTTAACAGCGACGTTAAGAGGTCGATGATGAAGATTTTGACGATATAATTAGGGAAAATGCTAGGGTCTCAGAGCTTTTCTGGATGGTGAATGAAGATAAAAGGGATGGAGGAGAGACGGGCAAAAGGATGAGAGATGAGTCGAGCAAAAAACAAAAATGACATAAATTTATTTTTGATAATGTCATTTATAACATAATTAGTAACAAAAATAACATAATTTTTGATAATACTCCTATTTTGTGTTGAAATAGGAGTATTATCAGCTCATTATCAAAATGAGGTTCTTTTACCACTCCAAAGAAGATGCTAACCATGTGATGTCCTCTAGGTACTCTATTGATGATGTAGCAGTTTTCAGGACCGTCTGATAGAGGGAAGTATCACAAGGTTTTGAGCGATGGTGCTATGTAGCTTGAGATCGACGAGTTCGTTGGTCTTCCTCCTATGTACGTGAAATCCTTTAACATAGTGTATTCGTTAGTTTCATTTTCACCTCTTCTCGAGCTCCACAGCTTATTCGAAGTGCGAATGGCTTTGTAAATCAGAAAAGAGGAAACTAGCGGATCAACCCAAAAATATTAAAAAAAAAAACTATGGAAAAGAAAACTTGAACCAAATCAAAAGCCATGAGAACTTGATTAATTACTAGGCCAAGGAGAAGATGAATGTAGTAGAGATGATAAGAGTAAAGTTATGAGAAGCAAGACGAAGCTGCCTCGCATTGCTTCTTCTTCTTCTTCTTCTTCTGCTAGTTACTGATTTGTTCTTACTGGTTCATAAATGGTGTTTTTAGAGAGACTTGAATTTAGTTTTGTTGAAGGTGCTACTAAAAGCGCGAAATTGGAATTATGTTTCTTCGTTTTTTTGACTCGTGAAGTAAGTTGTTCGATAATCCTGTGGTACTGGGAGTTATAAGTGTAAGTCTCTCTTGATTTCACTAGGGGTTGAAGGAGGGATTGTAGCTCAAAATTTTTGCTATGTCATTTACAACATTGTTAGTAACAAAAATAACATTTCGTTGCTAAAATAACATTAAGCAACCATTTTTTGCAACAAAAATTATTATTTGTTGTTATAAGTAATATTTTGCAACAAAAATAATTTGTTGTTGCTCTATTTTTATGAAAATGCAATGATAGTGTTTTAATTGCTAGATAGGCATAATATACAGTAACAAAAATATTTTATTGCTGTAAATTTTGTTGCTAAATGTTATAATTGTTGTAGTAAGTAAGTGGACAGCGTCAAATCTTAGAAGAGACAATTTTATTTTTTAAAAATGGTCATCTTTGTAGCTCATGCACTACATTGATGGGTCCAAAATATGGGTGTTAATGTCTATATTCTCCTTTAATACACATGGTTAGGTCTGATTTTTAGGTCAAACAAATTTTAACAGGTATGATTTCAAACTTTTTTGCAAGTACATTTGTTTATTTTTTATCCTCAGTACTCTTGCATTACCCTTCATTTCCTTAATTGATAATATATTCAACATGTGACATACGAGGCACAATGTTAATACTTATATTTTTGCTAGATATCAATTAAAGTGTTTAGATGTAATGATTTTTAGTAGTGAGTCTGATGATGTTCTGATTGTTATTAGGGCTACAGCCTCTTATAGCTCGAGTACGTCTATATATATATATATCCAACTATAAAACTAGTATGTGTAACAGATTCTCATATGTAATCTTAGCTTCTCAAAAATCAGTCTTGCTCATACCTTCTTTTTTACTGCCAATATTGACAAAATTTATAATGTTATAATCAGGCCATTAAGTATGAAAAACTTACAAGTCTTGTAACAAATGTTGGATGATATTAATGCGTACCCAATATATATATATATATATATTTTAAAAGGACAATGATATTTTGATTTTCATAATTTATAATTTTTTTTTAAATAATTATAAGTATGTCAAATAGCAACTTTATTATTTTAATGTAAGGAAAAGGAAGAAATGTGCTTGAACGAGACAGTTTTTCTCCATAAATCACTTAAAATTTGTGGATGAAAAGGCAAAGGAATTTGTATTATTTTTACATTAAAAAGAGAGACCGAGAGAGAGAGAGAGAGAGAGACAGAGAGAGAGAGAGAGAGAGCCAGCCACGAAGCCAACGTGCACAAATGCAACTCATTATCATAATAAACTGCCTTCAACGTGCTAATTAATACGGTTTTTATTTTTTATTTTTTATTCTGTTGAAATAATAGAGGTTAATCAGAAATAATGGCACCTTCTCCTCCGTCCCAACTACCATGCACCAATTTTTCAGTTTCCCAACCTTGAATTAGGAATCTGTGTTCTTTGTTTTTCTTCATCTACAAGACTGCAAGATTCAATTTTTACACGAGAAATTTGTTCTTGTCCACCTTTATTACTGATTTGTGACTTCCCACAGTTGCTATTGCTCCGGTTATCGTTGTTCCTGTCAATGTCAAGAGCTGCTTCAGGAGCTTCAATGGAGTCCTGAGAAGGAATCACAGATGGTAACTTAGAAAGCAAGGCTCCAAGACTGCAAGCCATGTCTGGCAAGTGATGAGACTGGAAAGCCCAGAAGGATCCTGCTGATCCTGCACCACCCATTAAGCCTCCACTGGCAATTGATGGAGTGTTCCACCCCAAGTTTATGGATTTATTCGATGATGATTCTTCCAACGATCTTTCACCGTAGCATCTCTTGCTACCCAGTAAATTTCTCTTGTCATCCACCAAAAATCCTGTTTCAGTACTGGTTGTTGTTATACAGTTGTTGATCGTCATCGTCATCTGGGTGTTTGATGGGTATGGTCTCTGCATAGAGAAAACACCAGGTATGCTCTGCAAGTAGCTAAATTTTCTTTGAATGCTGATCACCATGTTCAGATCTTCCACATTCTGAGCAACCCATAATAAATAAATAAACAAACCAATTACTTGTTCGAGGTTTTTTTTTTCTCTCTATTTTTAAATTTATTTTTTGAAGAAACGATTAAACGAATTTAGAGAAAAAGTACCTTTCCTAGTGAGCCCAGTTGAACAAGGCCTTCTCTTACAGAAATGACCGCAATTGTCTGGACAACAACAACAACCAAAACAAGAAATTAATGAACTCCTTTTATTTTACCTCAGTTTGTATATATTGACAATATGTACCTGAATGCCTGAAATGAACTGCATCTCCCATGCCTTGGGTTGCTGTTTTAAATAACATAGTTTGTAGCAAAAATAGATCAAGATGTTATGTTCACTGATCTGGTTATTTTAACTTGATTAATTTGCATTTTATTTGTGTGTGTATGTGTACTTACTGGGTCGATTGATCCATTCCAGGAAGAGAAGAGATTGAGGTCTTTATTCTCAGATAGATTTTGCCTAAACACCCATTTGTGACTGTTATCTGCAGCAACTTTCCCTACTAATCTGAAAACCAAAAAACAAAATGAAATAAACTTATAAAGTCTCAATGCTAAGTCATAAATGAATGAAAATCTCACCCTTCTCCGTAGCTGTAAACTTCATGAGACATCTTGAAGAAGATATCAGCTCCAAATCTCCCTTTAATGTACCCACTACCAGCTCTTTCACACTCCAAGAAATCACAGTACCCGTCTTCCCAAACTAGGATCCTTGTAAAAATTTTGAAAAAAATTAAGATTAGATTCGAATCAAGGAACAATTAGTTAACATAAGCAAATGGGCACATTAATTGATTTAATTATTTAATTGACTTACCAGTTCCTCTTGTTCCCTTTGGAGCGATCAAGAAGGCTTCCTCCATAATCCCATCTGCAAAAACCCAATATATAAGCATTTCAATTCCAAGAACACAGAATTTAATCATGGGTCCTGAGAGTACATGAGAAATTAGATAAAAATTTTAATTACTTGGGTGGAGGGTAGTTTCTTGGCAAGATCCTCCAGAAGACCGCATAGACCCATTTGGAGGAAGAATGATCAGAAGAATCTGAATAAGATGAAGAACAGAGGGTTCTGAGAGTGTGCTGTAAGAGACAGTTAAGCATGGGAAGCCCACTAGCTGATTCCATTCTTAGATCACAAGTCAATTACAGAACGGAAGGAAGAAAGAATGAGGAGAAATAGAAAGAGAAGAACACACAACTGGTGAAGTTATTGCAAGACAACACAATTAAGTAGTAAGAAAAGAAGTGCGTGTTTGTGTGTGTGTGGAGAGAAGACAAAATTTTCCGTTTTGTTCCTCTTGGTTCTTCTTGTTGTTGCAGTTGCAGTTATAAAAGCACACCCGCCCAAGTGCAAGTACCATGAATAGCAGTACCCGGCTCTGTGCTCCACACTGCTAGGCTGCATCCGCGACTCCTCAGTTTTCCACGAGACACGTGGATGTTGTCGTCTTTTCAAGTCTTAAACCATTAAAAGTCCTTGGTCTGAAACAAAGCTACGACTTAGTTAATGGGGGCAATTATGATTGTTAGCCCCATATAATATTGTTATTATGCCCTCATGGCCTTAATTAACAGTGATTTTGTTTTCATATTTGCATGTTTTTCAAAAATGATTTATGATATTATTCGCAAAATATTTAAGTGTTTTTATTTACATGGTTTCAAAATTGGATGATTTTATTAAGACTTGTGCATATGTCCTTATCTCTCGGAGGTAATTGCTAGTACTGTATGTTTGTGTGTTCTTGAAAATAATTTTAATTTTTAATGTCCTTAATTTATTCTTGAGCAGAAAAAAGTTAGAAATTATTCACAGTGTCAAGGTAGTGTTATTATATTTAATTACATGACCTATTTAAATTAATATAATTGAATTGCACATTAATAATTAATTTTCATTAATAAATGCGAGTAACTTTTTTGTGAAATAATCTCAAGTACAATAAAAAAGTGTAATGAAAAAAAAATAATACAAACAACTAATTTTTCTCTTTTTAGTGTCAAAATAAGGCACATTGTTATTATCCTCTTTACAATAAGCGAGTACAACTTAACAAATAAATAATTGAATAATAATACTTAACAAATGCACTTTTCAAATATAATTTGTTTGAGTAACCAACTTTTGACACCAGATCATACTCTTACTCACAAAGTAATAAGAAGTTTTGAATCTCCCCACTAAAAGGAAATTTTAAAAGTAATTAAACAAGTAATTGTTGCAGTTACAAATTTTATGAAATTGTAGCATCAAAAATCATTAAATAAATGAGTAGATTAGATAAATGAGTGTTACATATCTAGTCATTGATTCAATAGTTGTGAATGTTACTATTGCATAAAATTGTAACTATTACAATTAATTTGACTCTCCTCAAAAATAATATACTTATCAGGCTTAAGCGTTGATTATTGATGTCGGTCCCCTCATCATAAGTTTTACATAAAAATTTTAATGATTTTTATTTTTTACACTTAAGATTGTCATCTACTAAACAACCCCTTAATAAGAATTACAGTGTAATTCAAGATA
>JAJIYU010014956.1:0-12947 GCA_030144865.1 Tinospora cordifolia
TATATATATATATATATATAGGTATATGTATATGCATATAAGGAAAAAAAGAAGGAAATAAAATGAAAAAAAAAATTTGGGCAGCTTCAGTGCGTGGGCCAAATGGCCCGTGCGAGCTAAAGCGAGTCGGGCCGTCCAGGCCCAACCGAGCCGAATCGGGCGCGGACCAGCGGCCCACGCGAGATAGCACCTCAAATCGTGGATCGGCCCACGTCTAGCCAGCCCACGCACCCAGATGGTCTAATTTGTCTTCTTGTTCGATTTTCGACCGAATTTTTGACTAATTTCCATATTTTTGGCCGATTTCTGACGAATTTTTAGTAGATTTTCTAGCACAAACCATGGGAGTTCATGGTTTAGATCCATGGTTTTGGCCATCACTTCATAGCCTCCCTTTTGGCCAATGAAGGCTGCCAACTGGGTATCCAGCATGTGAGGTTGAGTGCCACCTAGAAGCCATATGTCACCCACACCTTTGCCAAGCAAGCACCCCCATGCAACAAAAAGGTCTTTTTTGAGCTCAAGTCCAGAAATTTCAGATTTTTTGTAACCAACTTTCCCAGCTGAGATCTTCCTCAATTCTCAACCAAATCCAGCAACTATAGCTTGATTTGAAGCTTGTACCACCACTTACAAAGTTCCACAAGTTCTTTGCCCAGTCTTGGAGCCTTCTGAAGTAAAAATCATCAAGAAGAGGGTTGTCCACACTATTTAAACACAGAAAAATCAGAAAGTGTGTGCTAGAACCACCTTTGGAGCTTTGGACCTTGGCCATTTCCAGCTCCTTTTGGAGGTAAAACTGTTCACTCCCCTCATTTTCGTATGTACTTTGATCTCCAAAAGTTAGAGAGCAAAAAATGGGGCCTTGTACATGATTTTTGGACCCTTGAAGTTGACTACTTACTCACTGTCACAGCTGTATAACAAAGACAGTTGGAGAATCTTTGGGAAAGCTCACTCTTGAACCACTCTAGGCACGTCCCTAAGGTAAAAATTCATCACTCTACTCCTTATCATGAGTATTCAAGTGTCCAAGTGATAGAAACCGAAAATTGAACATTTAATGTGTTTTATAACATACTGTTGCAATAGTGCCAACAAAAACAGTTTAGGACCAGAATAGGAGCCATATTTGGGATACCTAAAGGCACCCTTTCGGGCTGGAACCAGAGGCATTGTAGACCCCATAGTAGAGACTCCAGAAGGGTATAAAGACTTGACCTTGAACTCTTGTGGATGTATCTTGTTATACTTGCAAATGTGCTCTGATTGTAGGGCGCTAGAATAGATTTCTTGTGTTCCTTAGAATATAACAGAATACTAATGGAATGATGGACATGTTTTTGATGTTGCATGTTACTGATTGAAAGTGTTTGTGATTAATGGATGTGTTATGACTTGTAAACTGCAACTAGACATAAGAAATGACCGATAGAGTGGTGATTTAATGAGGGAAAAGAACACTAGAAACATAGTAGAATTTATGAAACCAGAAATTTCTTGCAATTTGGCTGAACTTTTTGAGGTAACATTTACCGACCAAACGTTGGTGGATTGGGCTGAAATTTGGTGCAGAGATCCTTAGATATTTTTAGAAGCTGCCTACCAAATTTTAGGACATTCTGATGTGTGTAGGTAGGTCAATTAAGGCAAACAGTCACTACCTGTTACAGGGTATACGGGATCTGTGCAGTTTCTATTATCATACTTGGAAACCCTAGTAAACGAGGTCCAAAAAATTGTGATTTATAATTCTTCGGAAACTTTACAAAGTCTAGAATAGTTATACAAAGTTCAGCACAAATCCGATGAACGGATCACCAGCAGAAAAATTGGAAAAATGGTTGCGCATATAGGGTTATAGGCTAAGGTTGTGCCTAAGTGATAGGAATTGGGAATATTGACCCTTTTTGGCCGAATTGACTCCATGAAGATCAGAATCGACCCTTTGTGAATCTGTTTACCAGCTAGGTTAGCAAATGATAAGTTGACTAGGGTTGACCAAGATTGACTGAGGTCAATCAAATTGACTTAGTAACTAAGGAAAGGTAAGCAAACATATGTGAACTATTCTTGACTAGGTCAAGTAATTGATTAACCAATGATCTAGAATTAGAGTGAGCTAAGTCCCATATTAATGTTAAGAAGTTGCGTCAGTTTCGCAAGACCAAGTGCTAGCGGGACGCGACCGGTTGTGAGAGGAGCACTGGGAGCGAAGCATCCATGTGAGTAGTGTTTTCTAACTCATTTCTTAGAGCTTGTTATTCTGTGCATTATGAAAATGAGATTGCATATTTTGATGAATCTTCATTCTTTTAAATGGGTTTTAAATGAAAAGTGCACCAAGTCTCGAGGTCCGAGAGTACAGGGTTAAGATGAGTTGTGACGGTCTCTCATACGACCCGAAAGGTGACCACATAGCACAGAGTGCCCACCTAGGGGGTTCTGTGGGCCTACGATGATGGCAACGGCAATAAGACCTAATCGGGCTGTCACAATATGGTAACGACAATAAGTATTGGTAGGTCGTTATGATGATGGCAATGGCAATACGACCTAATTGAAGTAGTCATGATGTGCCTAACTGTTTGCAACCCACTAGAGTGATTTTTAATCGCCTCGGAGAGCTTGCGAGCCTCGGTAAATGTTTTCATTATTTAATTATTTTTGAATGAAGGTGCACGACTGCATTATGAATTTAAATTGTGTTTACTATTGCATTCACTTGCATAATGCTATTGCTCATGCATCTATGACACATGTTTTAATTGTGGAATACTTGTTTTAAGTTTGAATTAGACTGCATTACTCACTAAGCTGACGTGGAAAATTAGGCTCACTACTCTAACTTTTTAGGTTCTTTAACAACGGATAAGGGCAAGAGAGTGGTCATTGCATAGAGTTATGTTCCCTTACTCTTTTTGGTAGGACTTCTTTGTATTTCCCTTTCTGTTATTGTATTTTGAGGGTTAGGACCTATGTATAGGGGTGAGGAAAGCCTGAATATAATAGATGGTCATTCCCATTGCTACACATGTTATAATGACCTGTTTTGGATAAATATCAAGTTCTTATTGATGTTCGTGCGTTAAATTTCTTCTGCATTTCTTATGATTACTCTGAAAGTGTGTGATGTGGTGTGGTATGATGAAGCTTAACAGTGTCTTGGCAAGCTTGCCTTGCGGGTAGGTTTGTTGGGACACTGTGTCAGTCAGTTCGTCCTTCATCCTAGGGAAGGGGTCCCGACAAATAATAATAATAATAAACCATATATTATTATTATGGTTAATAATGAGTTGCATTATCCATTGCTTGCTATTTTATACCAACATTCTACCATTACTCTCATTATTTCATGATTATTCATATGTTATATATACGTTACACTGAATTTTATTCACATGTTATCCTTACATTATTCACATGTTATCTCTGAATTTCTTACCAAAAAACAACCGAACAATTTCATACCCGTATTATTTAGTTATTATTCTTATACTAGACCATTATTGATGCATTAATCATCTGTTGGTATGTTATATATACCTCTAACATTATTGACATTATTCCATAATTATTTATACGTTATGCATACGTTATACTGCATTTTTTATATCAACAATTGAACAATTTTTATACTTGCATTATTCAAATATTATTCTTGCATTACACCATTACTCGCATTATTTAATGATTATTCATATTTTATGCATACGTTACATCGAATTTTATTCATATGTTATCATCGCATTTTTTTTTACTAAAACCAACCAAACAATTTTATACCGGTATTATTTAGTTATTATTCTTGTATTATATCGTTATTGACGCATAAATCATCTGTTAGTATGTTGTATATACCTCTAGCATTATTGGCATTATTCCATAATTATTCATATGTTATGCATACGTTATACTGCATTTTTTATATCAACAATCAAACAATTTTTATACTCGCATTATTTAGATATTATTCTTGCATTATACCATTAGTCACATTATTTTATGATTATTCATATGTTATACATACATTACACCGAATTTTATTCACATTATATCCTTGCATTATTCACATGTTATCCCTGCATTTTTTACCAAAAGCAGCCGAACAATTTTATACTTGTATTATTCAGTTATTATTCTTGCATTTATACCATTATTGAAACATTAATCATCGGTTGGTATGTTATATATACCTCTAGCATTACTGGCATTATTCTATAATTATTCATATGTTATGCTTATGTTATACTGCATTTTTTATATCAACAATTGAACAATTTTTATACTCGCATTATTCAGATATTATTCTTGCATTATACCATTACTCACGTTATTTCATGATTATTTATATGTTATACATATGTTACACCGAATTTTATTCATATGTTATCTTTGCATTATTGACATGTTATCCATACATTTTTTAGCAAAAGCAACCGAACAATTTGATACTTGTATTGTTCAGTTATTATTCTAGGATTATATCATTATTGACGCATAAATCATCGGTTGGTATGTTATATATACCTCTAGCATTACTGGCATTATTCTATAATTATTCATATGTTATGCATACGTTATACCGCATTTTTTATATCAACAATCGAACAATTTTTATACTCGCATTATTCATATATTATTCTTGCATTATTTTATGATTATTCATATGTTATACATATGTTACACTAAATTTTATTCCAGTGTTACCCTTGCATTATTCACATGTTATCCCCGCATTTTTTACCAAAAGGAACTGCACAATTTTATACTCGTATTATTTAGTTATTATTCTTGCATTATACCATTAATGACGCATTAATCATCGATTGGTATGTTATATATACCTCTAGCATTACTGGCATTATTCCATAATTATTCATATGTTATGTATACGTTATACCACATTTTTATATCAATAATCGAACAATTTTGTACTCGCATTATTTAGATATTATTCTTGCATTATACCATTACTTGCATTATTTCATGATTATTCATATGTTATACATACATTATACCGAATTTTATTCACATTTTATCCGTGCATTATTCACATGTTATCCCTACATTTTTTTTAACCAAAAGCAATCGAATAATTTTATACCTATATTATTCAGTTATTATTCTTGCAATATACCATTATTAACGCATTAATCATCGGTTGGTATGCTATGTATACCTCTAGCATTACTAGCATTATTCCATAATTATTTATATGTTATGTATGCGTTATACCACATTTTTTATATCAACAATCGAACAATTTTTATACTCGCATTATTCAGATATTATTTTTGTATTATACCATTACTCACATTATTTCATGATTATTCATATGTTATACATACGTTATATCAAATTTTATTCACATGTTATCTCCGCATTTTTTACCAATGCAACCGAACAATTTCATACCCATATTATTCAGTTATTATTCTTGCATTATACCATTATTAACATTAATTATCGATTGGTATGTTATACCTTTACCATTACTGGCATTGTTCCATAATTTTATACCCATATTATTCAGTTATTATTCTTGCATTATATCATTATTGACGCATTATCCATCAGTTGGTATGTTATACCTCTACCAATACTGGCATTATTCCATAATCATTCATATGTTATGCATACATTATACTTCATTTTATTCACATGTTATCCATACATTATTCATAGGTTAACCTCGCATTTTTGTATCAACAACCGAACAATTGTTATAGTCGCATTATTCATATATTATTCTCACATTATAATACAAAAAAATATAAAAAGAAGAAAAAAACCAGTTCCTGCCCTAAAAAAATTTCACGCTAGAATACTCATCTTCTTTATAGCTACTATCGTTCGATCATTTTTTTTTGGTGCGTTTAAGTTCTTCGATTTTTACTATTCATCTTTCTTCTGTTAATCTTCATTTGTTGTTGTTCTTCTTTGGGTATTTGGAAGTGAAATATCTGCTTCTGCATTTGAGAATAAAATCTTTATTTGTAACAGTTGGTCTTCTTCTTTGTGCATTTCAGTACATCGATCTTCTTTGTTTGTCTTTCTTCAATTACTCTTTATTTGTTGTTTTTGTTCTTCTTTGGGTATTTGAGAACGAAATATTTGTTTTTGCATGTGGGAACGAAATCTCTGTTTGTAACGGCTTGTCTTCTTCTTTGTGTATTTTAGTTCATCGATCTTCTTTGTTTCTCTTTCTTCTTTTAATCTTCATTTGTTATTTGCATAATTGCTAAAGAATAGCTGCAGAATCAACACAATCATCTACTTGTAACTATTGTTGTTATTCTTTGGGTGTTTGGGAACGAAATCTCTGCTTGTGCTAGGTATGAAATCTTTGCTTGTGGGTTTGGTAACTGTCGTTCTTCTTCTGTTATTATTATTCATTTTTGCTATTGACTTTTGCTAAGGCTGACTTATTCATTTTTGCTATTGACTTATTTTTATTCTTCTATTTAAGAATTGATATATTTAGCTACACATGGATAAAAATGGGTCCATATTTCAAGGCTAACTCTCACATCTAAAATTAGATAACATTATTTATTACTTGCTTACATTATACGAAATTTAAGTAATTTTTATTTTTGTTAGGTTGTCTCAAGAGTATAGAGATAGTGCTCAAAATTTTATCAATTTTGCACGTGCAAGTTTAGGAAATATAGATATAATATCGTGTCCTTGTACAAAATGCGAGAACTTCGATAACCACCATTATAATTTAGTATATGATCATTTAGTCATAAAAAGGCATGGATCCTAGTCACACCCCGGCCCCTACGCCAGGCCCTTCGCAGCTCTACATTCGAGCATCACGCGGCATCACAGCTTGGCGCATGTGCTTGCTGGAGTGTCAGGACGTGCGACCTTGTTCGTTTCCCATTTCTTTTCTGTTCGAGTCAAATAATTCTTTTCCTTGTTCATTTCAAAATAAAATAATCTCTTACACGAGATTCACTGTCAAATAACTTTCAATATGTTTTCAAATAAAATTCAAAATTACATCACTAGAATTTCATAGGAAATAATACAGAAAATCAAAGTACTTGCGAAAGCTTTCAAATCTCAAAACATTCGTCTGAAATCATTGAATGGATCACTATTCATTCATAATATTTCAAACTATGAAATATCTATTAAACATATACATAAACAAAATAATAGGCTCACTGGCAAAAGTTTCAAATAGTGTTTGGTAATATAAACAGTTCTATTTACACAAAATGATAACTAGCTAGGCAACATGCCTATGTTAAAAATACATAAACTCTTAAATAGAGTTCAAAATAAACATTTCTGAAAACTCTCCACCAACCTCCGGGTTGTTCTATCCTCACTGAGCGCCAGGCCCATGAGTACCTGAAAAATAAAAATGGGGTGAGCTCGAAAACCTAGTGGATCTCTCCTACACATCACTAGCATTATACAGACCAGCAAACAAAACATGCATACGGTTTCATTACATTAGGGAGTTCTAATCACTTAATTGGTTATTTTTGTCAATCCGTCTGAACACTGTCAGGAATTAATCGAAAGAGTGAACCACCCTCGATATTCCCCTTGTGGTCCTAGACACAACCAGGCACAACATCTTTATCAAATAGAAGTCTACCTCTGAGACCACAATCCATGAAGATATGGAAATCATATAGAGACTACTATGATCTCCCAAATTCGAGGATAACATAGCCACTTAGCAGTTTGGCCCAGTTTGGGAATACCCACGATGACGCCCTGACTACACCCTGATCATAATCTAAGTGATGCACCAACAGACCGTCCATCGCCTCGGTACGTGGAGTTTTTAATAAACCATTAATCTTCTTTAGTTTGCCAAACAAGATTTTCAAACTATACAGCATAACACGTACTAACCTATGCAAACTAGATCATATAAATCATTCAATAGACATTTAAGTAATCCATAACTCTGAAAAGCACATAACCAGACATTATGATGTCATGGCAACCATTCCAATCAGTTCACACATTCCTACCATGATACTAAGTACAAGAATGTAAACAATCATCACATTTCATATCCTAAGCTCGCATAATACTAATGAACAAGGAAGTCCCGCCCACCTGTACATGCCGGATAAACCCTAGTCACACTCATCACATTTCATATCCTAAGCTCGCATAACACTAATCAATTTGAAATCCACATTTTCAAATTCAATTCTCCAGATCTCTCAAAATCCTCAAACTACATCAATAACCATCAGAGACATCAAACCTAGATCATTCTTATCAAATTCCAAATAAAAAGGTTTTTTCCCCAAAAAATTTAGATTTCTCATTTCACCGCATCAGATACACTACATTCATTTCATCCCAAATTCAAAATAGAACATATTTAAAACTAGTCACTACTTCAAAACACGAGTGTATAGAGAGTTATTGCCTATCAAAGGATTTACACCTTCAAAAACCCTCCAGATAGATGAAATTCTTCAGGATCCATCAAAAGCTGCAATTGAACAGTTATAACTTTCAGAATTCAGTTCTTAATTAATAAACCCTCAGTTTAGAAGAAAGATTCAAACTTATTTGTGTCCGGATCGCCTTATGCATCAAAACCCTCAAACCCTCATTTTTGGATACTGAATCTGAATGAATATACATATTTGAAACTAAAATGATTAAGAGGTTCAGATTCCTACCTCAGACCTTTGGATCCTCCTTGAATCAGCTCTGAATCAGTTCTCTAAAACTCTAGGATGATCAGGGAAGATCTAGGGGTGAAATGATATAATTAGGGCTTGAAAACGTTAAATATCGCGTAACTACCGTGGTTGGCACTTTACGGACCGCGGTCACTAGATTTTTCCTTTTTTTCGAATTTCTAATCTGATTATTGTGGCCGCTGATTACCTAGGTTGTCAATAAAAAAAAAATTTCAACATTTTCTCCGAGATTTTTCTCCAAATTCCAATACATGATACTATTTTATTTTGTTATCAAAAATCAATACAAGCATTTAAAACATAGTTTCACATATTTATACATTTGTTTCATAATTTTTAAAAATCCATTTTTGATTTGTATGCATTTGAAACATTTAAGGTATTACAATCCTACATATACTAATTGGTTTTTTCATGGAGAAAGGCTTGAAACATGTGGTTTTGTCTCCGAAGATATACCTATGAATGATACATACAAAATCTACAAAGACTATGCATATATTCAAAAAGATCATGATAGACAGAATGAGCATGAAATTTAAGAGGAGGACCTCATATATTTAGTTGAAGAGGCAGAGACACCTTTATATCGTGGTTGCTTGGAACATACTAAAATTTTAGCAACAATAGTTTTATTCAAGTTAGAAGCTACATATGGTTTATCAGACAATAGGTTTAATGAATTGCTTAAGATTGTTGGTGATTTGCTTCCATCTGATCATACTTTTCTTAGTTCTTTATATGCAACAAAAAGACTTCTAAAGGCATTTGATCTTAGGTATGAGAAGATACATGCTTGTATTAATGATTGTTGTTTATTTAGAAATGAGCTACATGATGCAGATTTATGCCCCAAATGTGGTTCATTTAGATGAAAATCTAAGCACACTAAAAAAGACAAAAGTCCCAAAGAAAGTGTTGCGTTATTTTCCAATAATTCCAAGACTTCGAAGAATATATGGAGTGGTTGAAATAGTTGAACAATTGACATGGAATCAAAGTAACAAAAGTACATATGGGAAAATGAGGCATCCGATTGATTCACCTGCATGAAAAACTATAAATGACAATGATGAACCTTTTGCATTAGATCTTGGAAATATTAGGTTTAGATTGGCTACGGATGGTTTTAATCCTTTTCAAGACCTTAGTTCGAGGTACAGTTGCTGGCCAATAATATTAGTTACATATAACTTGCCTCCATGGTTGTGCATGTTGAAGGATAATTTAATATTGACATTACTCATTCCTAGGCTGAAACAACCAGGAAATAATATAGATATTTACTTAGCACCTTTGATACATGATTTGAAAGTGTTACGAACAAATGGAGTTGACATGTATGATGCATTTACAAAATCAAAATTCAACTTAAGAGCAATCTTAATGTGGACTATAAATGATTTTCCTGCTTATGCAAATATGTCTTGGTGGTCAACAAAAGGAAAATTTGCATCCTATTTGTTGCTTTGATGCTTGCTCTGAATGATTACGTCATAATCAAAAATTTTCATAAATGGGTCATAAAAGATGTTTAGTTCATGGCCATCCATATCGAAAAAAAAGAGCTTGGTTTAATGGTAAACAAGAGCTAAGAGGAAAACCAAAGTGGTTTGCAAGTGAAGCAATTTTTGCATAGGTAGAAAATATTGTAAATGACTAGGGGAAGAGTACAAAAAGGAAGAGAAAGACAAAAGAGGAGGAACAAACATGAAAGAAGAAGTGAATTTTCTTTGAATTGCCATATTGAAAGGTATGCTTACAAATTTGTGTCATTGTACTTTAAATTCATTTGTTTTGTGAAATATAATATGGATTCATTCTATTTCATAACATATGAAGTAATTAAATCAAATTTATGCAGAGCTTGCTTTTACGTCATAATTTGGATGTGATGAACATTGAAAAGAATATATGCGATAGTATTATTCACACACTTCTAGATGTGAAAGGCAAATCAAAAGATGGACTCAATGCTCGTAGAGATTTGGAATACATGAATCTTAGAATTGAGTTACATGCTGAGAAACGAGAAGATCGATTATATTTACCTGCTGCAATGCACACTCTTTCAAAAGAAAAGAAACAAATTTTTTGTAGAAGATTAGCAAATTTGAAGTTACCTGACGGTTATGGGTCTAACATTGAAAATTGTGTGTCGATTAAAGAATGTAAGATACTTGGATTAAAGTCACATGATTGTAATTTATTAATGCAACAAATTTTACTTATTGCTTTGGGAGGAGTTTTACCAAATGGTTCAAGATATGCAATTTCACAACTTTGTAGATTTTTTAATGTATTTTGTGAGAAAATCGCTGATTGAAATTTATTATTAGACTTGAGTTATTCAATAGTCGAAACTTTGTGCATTTTTGAAAGGTTCTTTCCTCCATCTTTTTTTGATATTATGGTTCACTTAACAATTCACTTGGGACAAGAAGCTTGCTTGGGTGGACCAATCCAATATCGGTGGATGTATCCACTTGAGAGGTAGAATATATAACACTTTAATGTATTTAGCTACTTTATTATATATGTATCTTAGTCCATTGCTCACCAAATAATTTGGATTGATAGCATGTTTTTTCATGTTTTAATATCAGTTTATCATGCATACTTTTTGATTTCAGTTTCATTATTCATGATTTAAAATTCAGTTTTAGCATGTATGCATGTTTAAGCATTTTTGAGATCATGTCATGCCTTGTTCCATGCTAAGGTTTACTTTAAAAGTATGATACATGCTATGTGATGTTTCCATGCTTTTAAATATTTATATGCTGAATTTTATTTCTCTTTTGTATGATTCATGAATGTGAGATTTAAATGTAAGAACCTGAAGTTTAATAACCATGTACTATCATAGTAATCCAAAGGGATGCTATGAGTGTTCTTTACATATACTTAGTGTATATGGGTCTCATTACTATGTCTAGATGTGTATAACCCAAAATACTTGAAATATGGATATGAGATCCTAATCCCAATGGAATGTGACAAGATAGATTGTCTTTCCACCCAAAAATGGGGTATTTTGATAAGAACATCAAGGGATTGGACCCCTTTCAGTCTATCATACAAACATATACAAGCAATTGTTTGAATCGCATAATGTTTGCAAGTGTTTGAAATTGAATGTGTTATTGATTTGAATCAGTAACAAAGTTGTTTTTAAAATGATCCACTGGGTTATGTGCTCACCTTTACTTTCTTATCTTTTCAAGGAATTGAACACATGATGAAGCATGCATGAAATTTAGAATGCTTAGTTTTAAAAAGTTTTCATGTTATTTACAATGTAAGGGCATGTTGCCAAATTTTTGAATTATTTCCCCTGTAATAGTTTCTTTTGATTTAAATTGGGGTTATGTACTCTCTTTTATTAAATTGAATAAAGAATTAGAAAGTTGTCCTTTATCTCTTGTGCAATTGCCTTAGTATGCATTACTTAAATAAATAGGGCTTGGGATAATTGAAATCGAAAGAAAAGTTGTGTACTTGTAAATGTAATACCACCCCGATTTGCCTTGTGGTTAAGTACAATTGAAAGTCTCAGGAGCTGGGGTGTTACATCATTTAGTACCCACAGTCATCCCCTGAGCCTCAGTGCACCATCATTGTCAATCGACCACTTCGCAAGAGAAGTGTCATCAACCCACTCCCTGTACATAGCATAATCAATGTCATGAGGTTGCATCTCTATGATCTCAGCAAGCAGTACTGGCTGAGCTCTCATTTGTGCACTAACTCTAGTTTCAGTTGAAGTCTCTTGGATACTCATCATTAACACATAATCAATCTTCTTTTACTCTTGAAACACATGTCCAGCCACACAAGCAGTCTCAACCTGTACTCTGCTCAGCGTATCAACCACTACATTGGCTTTCCTGGGATGGTACTCAATGGTAAAGTCATAATCCTTAAGAAGCTCAATCCATCTCTTTTGCCTCATGTGCAAATCTTTTTGAGAAAAAAATAGTTGAGGCTCTTATTATCAAAATAAAGTGTAAAATGATCACCATACAGATAGTGTCACCATATCTTGAGCGCAAACACTATTGCAGCTAACTTTAAATCATGGATGGGGTAATTTTTCTTGTGTACCTTCAACTATCATGAGACAGAAGAAATTTGTAATACCTCATAATTTAGAATGAATAAACAAGAATTTTTGTCAATTAATTTATACAATAGTATATGTATAAAGAATTATGGACCATTATTGAATTAATGATCCAGGTA
>JAJIYU010014957.1:0-12957 GCA_030144865.1 Tinospora cordifolia
GTTGATTTTGGCTTAAGTGGGTGTGGGTGTACACATTCAAGTGGGGATGTATATGGAATCATGTCTCATGGTTTCTAGACCATATAAAACGTCTAATAATGTGGGTGTACTAAATTATTTACATGGGACATGGGAGCATTTTATAGGGATTCAAATAAAGGAAACATCCCATGGAGCTTTGGGTAGGGTGAAAGTACACATGATCATAGTGTTCCACCTATGTGACTTGCACATGCTTAGGGTGGCCATGACTTCATGGGTTCATAAAAATCAAATAAAAATTAATATCTCTTTATTTACAAGGAATTATTATTCATAACACGTAGTTTTGGAATCATGTGGAAAAATTAAGAATTTCAATATAGAGTTTGACCAAATTGGTTTGCATTTACTTTCCTTATTTAGAACCCACCGAAGGCACTATGAAATGAAAATCCAAATATTGGCCAATTGTCGTGATTTTTGGATATCTTGTTTATTTTGTTAGCTCATGTCATCCTGTTTCATTAGGCATTTTAGACACTTCAATTACTTAAGTTGACGTTAACACCAAAAGGAATTTCCTCGGTAATCCCCTATGGTCGAACTCTTGGATGTAACGCCCAGCAGGCCAATTCCTCATCATGACACAACCTTAGCAATGAGGTCTCACTCGATCCTCAGCCCCAACGCAACTACTTCCACATTAGCATGGACACGGTCCTAAGGTGGGGAAGTAGCCAAAGTGATACCATACTACTGTCATAGCATCTATACCACCACCTTGGTACATGGTTAGACTCTTAATTGTCTTTATTTAGTGACCACTAGCATGCCCAATTTATCTGGTTAGTACAGTACATACACGCTAAACATGTTGATAAATTATCATGCATCAGGTCACATCAATCATTCTATTCATTAAATAACATATATGGCATACTCTCAAATAATTATTGAAAACACGTAAGTTACATGTCATGTTATAAACATATAACAACCAACAATCAAACAAGTACGCTTTATCACATTCCTAGCATACCTCTAAACAATTTAAAGACAGTACCCGATAATTCATGTATCACATTTGAGACTAAGATAATATTAGAGAGAGAGGATAGTCATCTCCAACTTTGATGCTTAAATCCGTCTCATATTAATAGTTTGAGCCTTCTCAAGTCTTCAACCTTTTTTTTTCACTCAAGGAGAGAGCAAGGAGACTTCTTTTTCTCTTGAACTAGAAGAGAACTAAAAAGAAAAATGAAAAAGAGAAGAATGAGAGGACTCTCTTTCTGTTGAGAATGAAGATAAGAATGAGATGGGATGGTTTGAAAGGAAGAAAAAGGTATTATTTATGCGCATCCTTAGCCAATCACCTCTTTCCACTATTCATATTTTAATATATTCCACCTCCCTACTACTCATATTTTAATATATTGCACCACCATACTCCACTACTCATATTTTATTTTATCCCAACACCTTATTAATCATATTTTAATATATCCCACCACCCTATTCTACATATTTTAATATATTTTATTTTTGTAAAATTACTTGTGGGATGATTATGATAGTGGTAATTTTTTTATTTTTCATGTACATTTTTCATTTTACCACTAAAAGATTACTGTTCTAACCTTGGGTATTTAATGTGTTTTCACAATTTAATGAACTCATTTCCATATTCTTAATATTCAAGAGTTTTTCAAGGTATTACAATCTACCTCTCTTAAAATAAATTTCATCCTCAAAATTTTTACTTGCTCGTTTCAATGATGTTTAGTCAAGTATTTTCGATAAAGAAGTCTAAGTATTTGTTCTTCATCTCACTTTCCAGCTCCCAAGTTGCTTCCATAATGCTTCTAGAGAACTTTGATTAAGGAAATGTCTTTCATTGCCAAGCTTTGTACCTTGCGTTTGAGAATCCTAACTGCCACTTCTTCATATGTGGCATCATCTTGGATGTCCACCTCCTCCCAATGGATTATGTGAGAAGGGTCGGGTTCATACTTCCCCAGCATTGACACATGGAACATGTTATGAATTGAAAACATTTTGTTTGGTAGATCTAACTTGTAGGTGCATTCTCTAATTCTTCCAAGCATTTCGAATGGACCGATAAATCTGGATGATTACTTTCCTTTGTATCTGAACCTCTTGATTTCTTTCTGAGGGCTTATCCTCAAGAACACTCTATCACCTGCTTGGAACTCAAGAGGCTTTCTCCTTTTATCGACATAACTCTTTTGTTTACTCTGTGCTCTAAACAATCTCTTTTATATATGTTTTAATTGATCATTCATCCCCTCCACTAGATTAGGCCTAGTAAGCATGGGATCAATAAGTTTAGCCCAACAGGTTGATGATCTGCATAGCCTCCCATAAAGAACTTCATACAGAGCTATTTTTATAATTGCCTAATAACTTTTCTTATAGGTGAACTCTGCTAGGTGTAGATACTTGCTCCAATTTCCCTTGAAGTCAAGAGCGCAAGATCTCAGCATGTCTTCTAGTGTCTAAATGACTCTTTCAAACTAACCATTAGTTTAAGGATGGAAAGCAGTGTTTATGGTGAGTTTGGTGCCCAACTCCTTCTATAGACTCTGCTAGAATTATTGTGAACCGAGAGTCTCTATCTAACACTATGGTTTTAGTGAGATGATCCATAATTATCCACTTAGTATCTTCTCCTTTCTGGTTTCGAGGTAATTTGGTAACAAAGTCCACTGCAATGTTATCCCACTTCCATTCAAGGATTGGAATGCTTGTAACTTTCTGGTGGGTTTTTTTTTGTGCTCAGCCTTTACTGGTTGACGGATTATACATTTAGAGACATACTTGGTTATGTCTCTTTTTATTCCTTGCTACCAATAGGTCTTTTTGAGGTTTAATACATCTTGTCACTGCCTAGATGCATCGTGTACTTAGTCTGATGGGCTTCGTCTAATATAGTTTATTTACTTTATCCATTTCGAGTATTACAAATTCTATCTTCAAACCTTGGGGTATTTTCAGCATCTAACCTAAATTCAGTATTCTTTTCTTGTTCAATGTCTTTTATCATACTTGTGAGCCACTTATCTTGCATTTCCTCATCCCTGATCTGGTGTAGAAGATCTGGTTGGCAAGTCATGTTGTTAAGAAAAACCTACTTCTCGTCTGAAGTCATGCCCAAGTTATAATCTTCAATTAACAGATACATTTGACGCTTTTCCTCCTCTTGTCTATTGAATTTTCTAGTCAAGGCATCAACCACCACATTGGCCTTCCCTGGATGGTTCTATAACTAAAAATCATAGTCTTTAAGGAACTACATCCATCTTCATTGCATGAGGTTTAACTCCTTTTGGGTGTAGATGTATTCCAAACTTTTGTGATTTGAAAATAGATCAAACTTCTTGCCATAGAGGTAATGTGTCCAAATCTTTAGGGCAAACACAATGGTGACTAATTCTAAGTCATGAATTGGGTAATTTTGTTCATGGATCTTAAGTTGTCTTGAGGCATATTCAACAACTTTTCCTTCTTTCATCAAGACGACGCCCAATCTGTTCTGTGAGGCATCCATATATAGAACATATTCAACACCATGGGTAGGAGTGACTAAGATGGGGGCTTAAGTCAGTGTTCATTTTAGTTCTTGGAATGATTGTTTACACTTCTCATCCCAATTGAACTTGACTCCCTTTCTAGTTAGCTTGAGTCATGGGTTATGCCACCTTGGAGAAGTCTCAAATGAACCTTCGATAGTATTTAGCCAAACCTAAGAAACTTCTAATCTTTGTAACTATTTTGGGTTGCTTCCAGTCTATGATAGCTTCCACCTTATCAGGGTCTAAAGATATGCTTTCAATCGATACTACGCGGCCAAGGAACTTGATCTTCTTCATCCATAATTCACACATGCTGAATTTGGCATACAATTGGTTCCTTCTAAGGGTCTCTAACACAATCCTTAAGTGCTCTAAGTCTTCATCTTTTGACTTAGAGTATATTATGATTTCATCTACAAATACTACCAAAAATTGATCAAGGTATTGCCTAAACACTTGATTCATTAGATCTATAAATGCAGCTGATGCGTTAGTTAAACCAAACGACATCACTGTGAACTCAAAATGATTGTATTGAGTTGTAAAGGTTGTCTTGTGTATATTTGACTCTCAAATTTTTATCTGGTGATTTCTTAACCTAAGATCAATTTTAGAGAAATGAGTGGCTCCCCTCAATTGATCAAACATATCATCTATCCTTGGCAAGGGATGCTTATTCTTTACTATTGCTTAATTTAACTTTCAATAATCGACACACATCCTCATGGATCTATCTTTATTTTTTACAAATAATATTGGAGCTCCCCATGATAATTCATTAGGTCAAATGAATCCCTTTTTTTATGAAGTTCATCCAGCTGTGTTTTGAGTTCAATAAACTCCGCTGGCACCATTCTATAGGAAGGAATGGCTATAGGATTTGTGCCTGGATATAGTTCAATCTTGAACTCTATCTCTGTGTGTGGTGGTAGTCCAAGTAAATTATTTATGAACACATCTGCATATTCTTGTACTATAGGTATCTCCAGAATCTTTTTAGGTTCTCTAGATCTAGTATCTTCCTTTAGCAATTATTTTAAGTCCTTACTCTCTTTTAGACAATGTAATGAGGCTGTCATAGGACGCTAGGGTAGTCTTTACATATCCCCATTAACTTTCACTAACTCTTTGGATGGTGAAGTCAACGTGACTCTCCATCATGAGCAATTGATTTGACCCTAGTGTTGAGTCAACAAGTCCATACCCAATATCAATCATACCCTTAGAAAGGTAATTCCTTAAGGTCGATAGTTATCAGTTTGTCTCCAAATCTCAATTCATCTGTACAAACTTTTCAGGTTTACTATAGTGTCTCCTATTGGAGTAGACACATACAATGGTTCTAGTGGTGTGACAACAACTAATTGTAACCTTTTAGATAAGTCTTCTTACACAAATGACTTAGTAGCACTTGAATCAAACAAGATTTGAACAACATCGTTAAACAATAGAAATGTAACTTTAATAACCAGAGCTAGTTCCACCTATCCATCCTCAATAAAAAACACTCGAGCCTAATTCTATTTGACTTGATGCTGCTGTTGCAGGGGTTGCCTTTATTGTGGCTACTGTTGTTCATGTCCACCTTGCTTCCTGCCCTAATCATTATTATGCCCTAGGATCTGCCTCTGTGGTACCTGATTTTGACAATCCTTGGAAAGATGTCCTTTCTACTTATAGTTGTAACATGTTCCTTCTCTCCGAGCATGCTGCTTGTCAATTTCACCCTAGGTTTAATGCCTTGAAGGGTGATTTATGTTCTACTTCCTTTGGTTTCCTATTACTTGGCCTCTTACCCATATTTCTCAACTTTTACTCAAAGTTGACTTGTTGCTCCATCAATAGTGCTCTATCCACTACTTCTATACAAGTTTTTAGCCCCACATGTAACACCCCAACCCCCAAGAGACAAGTTCAAGCTCAACCATAAGGTGGGTTGGGTCCAATGTTAGATTTGTAAGTATACAACTTGCATCACTTTCTATTATCTCAAGTCTTATTATTTCTCAATGAGCACACAACCCAGATAATTTAATTCTAATTTAATAAGACTATTACAAGAGAGATAAAAGAAAAACTTTAATTTTTATTTATTAAATAAAATAAAGGGATACATGCTTGAAATTCAAATAATGAAAAGGAGAGTACATAACTCTAAAATTTAAAAGTAAAATTCAGCGGAAGTCTTAAATTCAAAATTTGGGCAACATGCCTTTAAAATAGAACTTTCAAAACTTAGAAATAATCTAATATTCATGGCCTTCATGATTCAAGTCAATTTCCAAAAAAATAAAAGGAAGGGGTGAGCACATAGCCTGGTGGATCATTCATTAAACAACTAAGTTACTATTTCAAATCAATAGGACGTCCAAATTCAACACTTTCATGCATTAAGTGATTCAAGCAACTTTTTGGTTGTAGTTGATGTTAAGACTGAAAGAGGTTCTACTTTCTTGATGTTTTTAATTTAGATACCCTTCCTTAGGGTGGAAAGATATTTCTTTGTCATTTTTCATTGGATGCCACATACCAAGTATCCCTTAGTTGCGCTTCGTAACCACACACTCCAAGCATGTGTTAAGAACACCCATAGCACCCATACGAGTCACTAGGACAGTATGTGATTCTTATCTTCAATTTCTTATATTTAAGAATCACATAATCATAAAAAATTCGAAATGCAAATATCAGAATTCTAAACAACTAAGAAAGCATGTAAACATTATATAACATGCTTGATACATTTAATTAAATTTTAAACATGAATTCTAAGCATGGCATGCTCTCATGAGTGATTAAAACATAAAAAAAAACATGTTGAACTAAAATTAAAATATGATTAAACATGCTGAAACTAAAATAAAACATGCTGAAAACTAGAATTCAAACAAGCATGAACATGCTAAAAATTTGAAAGAGCAAAGTAGAAGTTCAAGAAATCTCCTCCACCTTAATTCGAGTTTCTTTGTAGAATCTGGCAGAGGTTCCTTGTATCCACCGCTTTTAGAACTTCTAATCACGAAAAAAAAACTTCAAAAACTCTATAAAACACTAAAATAAAAACTTCTCACACAAGAAAAAAAGAGTGAGAAAAGGTGCCAAGAAGGGGGTAAGAACGAGCAAAGAGGGAAGTGTCAACTCTTTGCTTTCGGATGAGGTGAATGTGAGCAAAAGGGGGTATTTATAGGTGTTCATGAACACAAGGGGGGCACCTAGGGCAGCTAGGGCCGCTCACCACATTTTTTCATGTTTCCAAACTCATAAGGGGATGGTTTGGGTAAGAAAGACAAGTGTGCTCATGGTTGGCAAGTGGGACCACTAAGGTTTCCAATCCACGTGTGAGCAAAATCTTTGAACCTTATTTGTTTCTTTTATGTGTGTGAACACAATTAAAGGTTTAGAATACATTCTAATCTCTCTTAGATGTCCTCTATTAGTAGGAAAATATTCTAATGTGTTGTGATTCATAAAATCAAATAAGTTTCTAATATGGGCACACAAAAACAAAGCTTTGAAATGTTTCTTATTTCCCTTGGATTCTCTCCCTTTTTGGCTCCACATGTGAACCTGAGGTAAGTTTCTATTTTCTAATTTTTTCTAGGTGAAGGAATCTTTCTATATCTCTTTACATTAGCCACTCTCATTAAACTTCTATCTTGGGTTTGTCACAAGTGTGCCCACACACATACTTATGAGACATTTTATATGTAACCTTAGTATACATGATCATTTATCTTGGCACGTGGAATCATTCTTCACGGAATCTATAGGTGTGGGCATACTTGATTATTTACATGGCACATGGGATCATTCTTCATAGTTTCAAATAATGGACAAGTCCCAAGGAGTTTAGGGTAGGGTAGGGTGCACATGATCATGGTGTTCCACCCATGTGACTTGCACATGTTAGGGGTGATCATGACTTCATGGATTCACAAAAATCAAATAAAAATTAATTTCTTCTTATTTATATGGAAATATGATTCATAACCTATAGTTTTGGAATCACATGAACCTAATGCACATTTTAAAGTATAGTTTGGCCTAAAGTGATTTTCCCTCAAAAACTTTCCTTATTTAAGACTCATTGAGGTTACTAGGCAAATGAAAATCCAAATCTTGGCCAATTGTTCTGATTTTCGGATATGTCATTCATTATGTCAGTTCATGTCATTTTGTTTTATTTTAGGTCATTTCGATCCATTGAAGTACCCTAAATGACAATTCTTTCTAATTTGGACCCCTTGAAGGGCATTTGGCAAATGAACACCTTAACGTCGACCAATTGTTCTAATTTTTAGATATGTTATTCATTTTGTTAGTTCATGTTATCCCGTTTCGTTTCGGGTCATTTCGATCCTCTCAAGTAGACTAAATGACAATTCTTTCTAATTTGGACCCCTTGAAGGATATTTGGCAAATGAAAACCTTAACATTGACCAGTTGTTCTAATTTTTTGATATGTTGTCCACTTAGTTAGTTTAGGTCACCTTACTTCATTTCAAGTTGTATTGGGCTCGTAAGGGGCACTAAATGAGAGTTTTGAAAACTTGTTAAATTTAGCCACGAAATGAGCTCGATTTCATTTTGCACCCAAATTTCACTAAATAAATGATAAATTTTATTTAATTGAGTATAGAGGATTTATGGTATTACACCACTAGATTCACTACTCTACAAATTTCAATCTTTAGGCCTTCGACAAATTTGTAGGCCTTCGTCTTCTCGTCCCTAATCAGTTCAGGTGCAAACTTGGCCAATTTAAAGAACTTTATCTCATACTCAGATATAGTTATGCCTTTCTAAGTCCACCTGATGAACTCAGATTCCATCAGCACTTGTGTAGCATTTAGAAAAAATTTCTCATAAAACACCTCTCTGAATTCTTCCTAGTTTATATGTCATACATTAGTGCTTGGATCTGCCTTCAACATCTACCACCAACTCCTGCTGGTCCCTTAAATTGATGTGTGGCCAACCTAACTCTGCTAGGTTCGTAGCTCCTAGCACATCCAAGTGCTCATCTAGCTATTGCTACCAGTGATCTACAACCATACTATCAGACGTAGCATCAAATTGGGAAGGGCGTAGTTTTTGTAACTCAATCAACATCACCCTTTGTTCCTTGTCCTCAATTTCTTCATGCACCTTTTGACAGAATAGAACCTTCGGCATGGGAGCCAGCTGTTGTACTGGAATCTATTTCTGATGTGGGGCCTATACTTGCGGTTGTGGCGCTGCCTGTGGCTGCACCTATACCAGCACTTGTAGTAGCACCTGTGGTAGTGACCTCACAACTTGCTCGAACACCTGTCAAGCGATTTCGGTCACCATTTCTAGTGATAGCATCGTTCCAACTGAGGTTGTTGCTACCACTAGTGCCCTCTGACCCCTTTCACCAGATTCTTCAGTGTTTTCAGCCCTCATCTCATTTTTGTGGGTTCTTGTCGCTATCTACAAGTCAAGTTATTTTAGTATTGGATAAGCTATCCTAACACATAATCATATTCTCAATTCAATTCAATTTGAGTGTTTGCAAAATCCATATTTCCTTATCCCCAAGATACAAAATGTTTTTCTAGACTTGTGATAACAACCTATCTTTCCTAGGTTATTTGTTATGTCAATTTCCTTAGGTTTTCATTTGTGCTAACATGATGCTAGATTCATGTCTCGTAACACCCGAACCTTAAGACTTTAGTTTAATTCTAACCACAAGGCGGGCTGGGCCATGTTACTTCTACAAGTACACAACTTGCATCACATTCTATTTCAATTATCCTAAGTCTTATTAATTCTCAATGAGCACACAACCCAATATATTTAATTTTTTATTTAATAAGACTACCACATGAGAAATAAAATAAATGGTCAAATCTTTATTTGTTTAATAAAATAAAGAAGTGCATACTTGAATTTCAAGTAATAAAAAAGAACATAACTCAAATTAAAAACTAATTCAGCGAAAATCTTAATTTAAACAATCAAAATTTGTGCAATATGCCCTTACATATAAATTTTCAAATTTAAAACCCTATCTAATTTTAGTGGTCTTCATGGTTCAATTTCCTAAAAAATAAGAGAGAAAGGGGTGAGCACATAACCCAGTGGATCATTCCATAAACAACTAAATTACTAATTCAAATCAAAAGCACATCCAAATTCAACCACTTACATACATTAGGTGATTCAAACAACATCTTTGGTTATTGTTGACGTTAAGATTGAAAGGGGTTCTAATCCCTTGATGTTCTTATCAAGAAACTCCACTATTGGATGGAAAGACAATTTATCTTATCATATTTCATTCCAATAAGGATCTCATGTTCATCTTCCAAGTACTTTGGGTTATACCCATCCACACCCAGTGATGAGACCCATATAAACTAAGTATATATGAAGAACACCTATAACGTCACTTATATTACTATGACAGTATGTGGTTCATAAACTTAATTCTCACATATTCATGAATCTAAATCAAAATAATAAAATTAAGAATAAAACATTCAAAAAGCATGAAACGTAGCATGCTTCATAATTCAAATCTAACCTAAGCATGGAAATTAGGCATGGCATTGTATCATGAATACTTAAAACATGCAGACATGATAAATTGAATTTAAATCATGATTAAATATGTTGAAAACTTAAACTAAATGTGCAAAACTAAAAATAAGAGATGCATGAACATGATAGAAACTCAAACTAGCAAAGTAGAAGTGTAGGAAATCCCATTTACCTTATGAAACGTTTTATCAAAAATTTAGCAGAGGTTCATTTCTTCTATGTACTTCAAAAACAATCAGCAACTTCAAGAATGTAAAAGTACTCTAAAATCCTAACTTCTCACTGAAAATCACTCAAGAACACAAGAGATTGAGAAGGGGTTGCCAAGAAGGAGGCTTAAAACAAGCTAAGAGAAAATCTCAACTCTTGCTTTGGGATAAAGAAGAAGTGAGCACAAAGGAGGTTTATATAGTTTTACAAGAGGGCATAGGGGACAGTTTGGGTAGCTTGGACAGCTTACAATTGAGCAACTTTCCATAGCTAAAATGGGATGATTTGCATAGAATAAGGCACGTGTACTCATGGGACCACTAAGGCTTTCTAATCTAAGTGTGAGCATATATTGAATTCTTATTTGTTTTCTTATTTAAGTGTGAGCATCAAATCAGTCTTAAAATACATTCTAATCAGTTGGGACATCCATATAAAATTAGATCATGGCACTTAGCAACTTCCCTATCTAGTTCCTTTGCTTGGTCATCACATAAGCATGCATAAAAACTCTCCCATTTTGGCGTCAAGGAGTATGTGTGTCTTAGGGTCCAACCAAATCAGATCAGTTTATGTGTATGGAAACATTTTGAAGTGTGTTTGATTCCCTTGTGGCATCACACATACATGCATGGAAGGGTTTTATTTTGGCGCTAAGGCATTTGAGCAAAGATAATGCTTCCTAATTCCCACCCTTGGGATGTCATGCTAGCAAGGCTTTTTGGGTGTCCCATATCATACTTGGTGGACACAAGATCATGGTCTAAGATTTTCCGTTTAGCTGAACGAAACCTCTAATTTAGCTTGTTTTGAGTGGTGCATAAGATAAAAGTTAAGTGGGGCATTTTACCATCGAATCTCACAAGATAATGGCCCCACCTTTAGTTTCTATTTTTGAAATTTCTAATTGGTTTGTGAGAGCATGAGGACGCCTAGGGTTTCTCTCGTGAGCATAAATCAAACTTTGAAAACTTTAATTTGGGTTGTTCACTTGTGTGTACACACACATACACATATATGAGTTGTTTTTGCCTAAGTGGGGCATTGTGTACATGATAAATGTTTGTGTGTCCATGAGATCAATTTTCATTGTTCCTAATGTAATACCCCAGAATTTTGTCAAAAAATTTAAAATAAATAAAATAAGTTGAACAAATTAATTTCAAAGATCTTAAGAAATTTTGGGTGCAAATTGTGGGTTGGCACATAAAAAATAAAATATATTAGAGATATAGAAAAATTAAGCAAATAAGACCGTAATTTGATAATTAAATAAAAATTGAGGTTTAGTAGAATTAATTTTAAGATTTGCTTAAGAAATAAATAAAAATAAAGTGTACACACATATTGACTAATATGTGAATAAATAAGGTATGTGTTAGCATAATAAATGTTAATATTACATATTATAGGAATATGTACATAAAAAAAAATTCATATAATTAAATAAAATGTATTTATGAAAAATAAATCAAACATTATGTAAATAATAGTGTATAATTACATAATTTATTATCTGAAAATGAAATACAAAATAAATAAAAATACATGGAAATAGAAAAATACAAATTATTTAATTATTAGCATTAAGAATATTAAGGAAATGGAAATATATAAAATAAATGTAATATTAAATAATTAGAAAGGATAAAAATTTAGCAAATTATCAAAATGGAAGGGAATATACAAGAAAATCAAATTTTTATCAATTTGGAATTGTCCAATTGGCTAAAATTCGGATTATAGAAGCTTTGGAAGAGATTTTGTAATTAGAAACACGATCCAACAGTCCAAACTCGATCTGTTCGATCCAACGAATAAGATCAAAGCCCTAAACGATGTTCAGGAGCACCAAATCACATAGATCCAACGACCATGAATTGATCATCCAAATCCAACGGCTCGGATTAAAATCGGAATCGAAAATTGCGAACACACTGCGATCGAGGCAAATCGGACGGTCCAGAAATGATCAAGTTTAATCGAACGGACGTGATTCGTTTCGTTGATCGCAAAATCGGATCCGCACACGAAACTCGAGGTTCATCCAACGGCGAAGATCAAAGCCGTGTGGATCTGATCGCGAACCAGTGACGCGCTCAAGGACGATTAATGCTCCATATCAAATTCGATGATCTTGATCGCGATCTGATGCTGCCATCGAGGATCATCAACGGCCGAGATTCCACCCGCCAAAACCTAATCGCGAACGAACATTCCGATCGAGGTTGATCAACGGATGAGATAGAAGATCTGACCCAGTTGCTTGATCCGAGAACGATCCAACGGTTTGTATCAAACAAGAATGCGTGTCTCGAGGCAAATCTGACGTTCCATATGTTATCCGCCCGATCTTGATCACGAGTGAAATCCCGAGGATGATCCGACGGCCGATATTCGATGCTCCGTCTAAAATAAATGAAAAACCGAAATAAATCATTAAAAATGCTTCAAAAATCTGAAAAATGGTTTCTAAAATCCCAAAAATTTTCAAAAAAATTTCCTTCTAATCTCCTATGCTTGGGGGGCACGAAAATTTAAATTATTGGCAAGTTTCTTAGCATTAGAGCACCACAAACTTGCTATTCTACACACTTTTGAA
>JAJIYU010014958.1:0-12955 GCA_030144865.1 Tinospora cordifolia
ATTTTGCTTGTCACGGACCAACAACAAAACGACTGGCTGCAACACTTTCTTCATTTCGTTGTTCTTCACAATCAACCACAACCAAAACCCCTAAATCTAAAATCTGAAAACGCTCAATGCCCAGAAATTTCGATCTCAAGCTTTAGATTTTTTTTTTCTTATTCGATTGTTCAGCCCAAATCTAGATTTTTCTTTCACAGCCCCCCACCAGGTTTTTCTGGCTTCTTCTTTAAATTCATCTTCCACCGCCCACTCAAAGTCTGGTGCGTTCTTCATTCGAAAATTCCAGATTTTTCTCTTTTTTTTCCCAAAATCAGGGCACCAATTTTGTGTTTTTTTTTTCTCAAATAATTTCTTTTTAAACCTAGATTTTTTTCATCATTCTAATCACCAATAACTTTTAATTAAATTTTTTTTCAATTAATAATTTCATTAAACAAACAATGATTCAACCTAAAATTTTATTTCTCACCTATTTAATATCATTATTATTATTTTATTTTATTTTTATTTTATTTTTATTTTATTTTTTTCACAAGCCTCGTATTTTTAATTTAAACATTAATATTTCTAAAATTAATATTTTTATTTTACTATTATTATCATTATTTATTTATTTATTTTCCTAAAACATGATAAATTCTAAAATTGCTATATTCATTCATTTATTATTATAATTATTATTATTATTATTATTATTATTGTTGTTGTTGTTGTTGTTGTTGTTGTTTTATTAGTTTATTTTATATATATATATATATATATACATTTTTTATAAGGACTATTACTTATTTTATTTTATTTTATTATTTCTTCTTTATTTTTGTTATCTCATTTTAATTTCTTATTTTTTTTTCTACAACATAATATTTTATTTTATTTTTACGAGCGACGTGTACGTGCTCATAAAATTTTAGGGTGTTACATCTAAAAATCACCAACCTGTTGGGCTGAACTTAAAGATCACGTTCTTCCTAGGCCAGATCTCGTGGAGGAGATGAACAATTAGGTGAAACACATTCAAAAGAGATTGACCATTGCACAAAGTAGACAAAAGAATTATGCTGATAGAAAAAGAAGACTTTTAGAATTCCACTTAGGCAATAAAGTGTTTCTAAGGATTAGTCCTTAGAATAAAATTAAATGATTTGGAATCAAAGGAAAACTACCATCTAGATACATTGGACCCTTTGAGATCCTTAGGAAGATCGGCAAATGTGCTTATGAGTTAGACCTTCCAAATCAAATGTCCTCAATACACAACGTATTTCCCGTACCAATGTTGAGGAAGTACGAACGAAATCCCTCCCATATAATTTGTTGGGAAGAGGTGGACATCCAAAATGATGCCTCATATCAAAAACCTGTGGTTAGGATTCTCAACCTCAAGGCACTGAGAACTAAAGACATCTCATTAGTCAAAGTTATCTAGAAACACCATCAAATAGAAGAGGCCACTTGGGGATTGAAAAGTGAAATACAAAATAAGTACGCAGACCGTTTCACCAGAAACGCTCGATTAAACGACACTCGAGTAGCCTAGTGATAAATTTCAAGGACGAAATCTCTTTTAATAGGGTAGAATGTAATACCCCAAAGATTTGTACAAAATTCCATGAATGAAATAAAACAATTCGACTTTGAGAAATTTTGATATCCAAAAAATAAATAATATTTGTATATAGGCATGTGTTAATTACGTGGCGCAAATATTAAATATTAAACATTAGATGAGCACAATATATGTTCATAAATATATTATTATATAATATGTGTGTTAATATAATATAATATATGGTTATAATATATTATATAATATGTGTAATGATATATAGGTATGTGTACAAACTTAATGTATATGTATGTATGTATGTGTATATATATAGAAATAATAATAGTAGTATTAATAATAATATGTATGTATGTATGTATATCTATATACATAAAAAAAATTAATTTTGCTCAAATTCGCCGAAGTGAAAAAAATTGAACAAAAAAAAATTCGCGATCGAGAAGCACGTCGAAGAAGGCGGGTTGAGTCCTATGTTACATTTACAAGTACACCCCAACCCCCTATAAATAGGTTTAAGCTCAACCACAAGGCGAGTTGGGGCCTATGTTACATTTACAAGTACACAACTTGCATCTCAATTCCTTTATTTAAACACTTAATGAAAACGCTCATGGATACATCACAATGTATTAAATTTTAATTCAATAAGGTTATACAATTAGGTAAAGGATTACTTCAAACACTTTATTTATTCAAATAAAATAAAGAAAGTTACATTCTTAAATCAAAACTTGAGTACATAACTTTCAAAACTTAAATAAAATTTAGCAGAAGTCTTAAATTCAAATTTTGGGAAACATGCCCTTAAAATAGAACTTTCAAAACTGAGAAATAATCTAATATCCATGGCCTTTATGATTCAAGTCAATTTTCTAAAAATAAAAGGAAAATGTGATCACATAGCCTAGTAGATCATTCATTAAACAACTAAGTTACTATTTCAAATCAATAGCACATCCAAATTCAAACACTTTCATGCATTAAGTGATTCAAGCAACTTTTTGGTTGTAGTTGACGTTAAGACTGAAAGGGGTTCTACTCCCTTGATATTCTTAATTTAGATACCCCTCTTTAGGGTGGAAAGACATTTCTTTGTTACTTTTCATTGGATGTTACATACCAGGTATCCCTTAGTTGCGCCCCGCAACCACACACTCGAAGCATATGTTAAGAACACCCATAGCACCATACGGGTCATTATGATAGTACATGGTTCTTATCTTCAATTTCTTATATTTAAGAATCACATAATCATAAAAGAAATTCAAAATGTAAGTATCAAAATTTTAAACAACTAAGAAAGTATGAAAACATTACATCGCATGCTTGAAACATTGAATTGAATCCTAAACATGGATTTTAAGCATGACATGTTCTCATGAGTGATTAAAACATAAAAACATGCTAACTAAAATTAAAATATGATTAAACATGCTGAAACTAAAATAAGACATGCTGAAAATTAGAATTTAAACAAGTATGAGCATGCTAGAAATTTAAAATAGCAAAGTAGAGGTTTAAGAAATCTATTCTATCTTAATTCGAGTTTTTGTTGAATCCGACAGAGGTTCACCTTATCAACCACTTTCAGAACTTTAAACCACCAACAAGACTACTTCAATAACTCTCTAAAACACTAAAAATAAGAACTTCTCACACAATAAAGAAAAAAGAGTGAGAAAAGGTGCCAAGAAGAAGGCAAAAACAAGCAAAGAGGGAAGTGTTAACTCTTTACTTTGGGATGAGATGAATGTAAACAAGAGAGGGTATTTATAGGTGTTCATAAGCACAAGGGGGGCATCTAGGGCAGCTCACCACATTTAGGCATGTTTCTAAACTCATAAGGGGATGGTTTGGGTGAGAAAGGCAAGTGTGCTCATGGTTGGCAAATGGAACCACTAAGGTTTCCAATCCAAGTGTAAGCAAAATCTTTGAACCTTATTTGTTTCTTTTATGTGTGTAAACACAATTAAAAGTTTAGAATACATTCTAATCTCTCTTGGACGCCCTCTATTAGTAGGGAAACATTCTAATATGTTGTGATTCATAAGTTTCTAATATGAGCACTCAAAAAAAAAGCTTTGGAATGTTTCTTATTTTTCTTGGATTCTCTCCCTTTTTAGGTCCACATGTGAGCATGAGGCAAGTTTCTATTTTCTAATTTTTTTTAGGTGAAGGAATCTTTCTATATCTCTTTAAATCAGCCACTCTCATTAAACTCCTATCTTGGGTTTGCACATGTGTGCCCACACACATACTTATGAGACTTTTATATGAAACCTTAGTATACATAATCATTTATCTTGGCAAATGGAATCATTCTTCATGGTTTCTATAGGTGTGGGCATACTTGATCATTTACATGGCACATGGGGTCATTCTTCACGATTTCAAATAATGGACACGTCCCATGGAGCTTGGAGTAGGGTAAGGTGCACATGATCATGGTGTTCGACCCATGTGACTTGCACATGTTAGGGATAGCCATGACTTCATGGGTTCACAAAAATCAAATAAAAAATAATATCTCCTTACTTGCATAGAAATATGATTTATATCCTATAGTTTTGGAATCACATGAATCTAATGCACATTTTAAGTTATGGTTTGGCCCAAGGTGATTTTTCCTTAAAAACTTTCCTTATCCACTGAAGTCACTAGGCAAATGAAAATCCAAATCTTAGCCAATTGTTCTGATTTTCGAATATGTCATTTATTTTGTTAGTTCATGTCATTTCATTTCGTTTCGAGTAATTTCAATCCCCCGAAACCCCTTAGATGACAATTCTTTCTAATTTGGACCCCCTAAAAGGCGTTTGGCAAATGAAAACCTTAGCCTCGACCAATTATTCTAATTTTTGGATATGTTATCCCATTAGTTGGTTCATGTCACCTTACTTCATTTCAAATTGTTTTGGGCCCCTAAAGGCTACCAAATGAGACTTTCAAAAATCTATCAAATTTAGCCCTCAAATGAGCTCAGTTTCATTTTGCACCCAATTTCACTGAATTGATCTTGATTTCATTTAATCAAGTACAAA
This sequence comes from Tinospora cordifolia, assembly GCA_030144865.1. Taxonomy (NCBI): domain Eukaryota; kingdom Viridiplantae; phylum Streptophyta; class Magnoliopsida; order Ranunculales; family Menispermaceae; genus Tinospora; species Tinospora cordifolia. The sequence continues at coordinate 4,615 of JAJIYU010014958.1, forward strand.
GTTTTTAGGGTATTATAAAAACCCTAGAAACCTTGATTTCAACTTATGCACCGAAATACAAAAGAAAAGGGAAAGTTTTCAAATAAAAACGTCTGAAAAATTTATGAAGTCACCTCCAGAAGACCCTATATAATCCCCTCTTCCCCTTCATTCTTTTTCATCCCAACAATAACTGAATAGAGTTCATTTTGCTCTTTCTTGGCACCTAGTAGTTTCTTTTCTTTCTTATGCTATTCTAAACAACCAGTGGAGTAGTATCAAAGGAATGCTGCACAAATCTAGTGCAATTGAGGGGGGAAAGATCTACAAGATTTAAAGAAGGGCCAGAAAGAAGTGATATCGAGTTGAAATGATTTTCACCTTTTAATTTATTATTTTGATTCAAGAAAGGCTTGCTTGCGTGTTTAGATTTTTAATATTACATGTCATATAGAATATGTATGCTTAGGTTTATTTTATGCATAACCTATGATGAAATGTTACGCTACTAAAAAATATTTAAATATTATCAAATATTTAAATGTTATGTTTTTACATTTAATATAAGATTAAATAAAGATCGTAACCACATACCAGCACGAGGTCAAAATTGTACCATGAGCATTTCAAGTAGGAGTTGTGAAGTAATAGAGGGTTAGGAATTGATCCTACCTCACTCTAATGGGTTTGAGTTCAGTATAGTAACTATTTCCCTGGGGTTGGAATGTTGGGGGGTATGTAACACCCCAACCCCCTAGAAACAAGTTTAAGCTCAACCACAAGTCGAGTTGGGTCCTACGTTACATTTACAAGTACACAACTTGCATCTTGATTCCTTTATTCTAGCTCTTACTGGACCTTTCATGAGTGCCTCACCTAATTTGATCAATTTTAAATTCAATAAGGCATTATAAGTAGAAAAAGAAATATTTCTAACTCTTAATTTATTAAAGAAAATAAAGAAGTATATTATTGAATTCATAATCAGGAGTACATAACTCAAAATTCTAAAATAAAATTTCAGTGGAAGTCAAATTAATCTAAAGTGGTCATCATGCCCTTACATTGAAAAAAGAGAAACTTTCTAATAATAGCTACTATCAGATTTTCATTGCCATCATATTCAATTTCCTGAAAATGTTAAAAAGAGAAGGGCAAGCACAAAGCCCAGTGGATCATCCATCAAACAACTAGCTTATTATTTCAAATTTCTAACACATCCAAATTCCCACACTTTAAAACATTAAGTGATTCATACATCAAATTGGTTCAAGTTGACGTTAGGACTAAAAGGGTTTCTACTCCCTTGATGTTCTTAGTTTAAGTACCCCTCTTTAAGGTAGAAAGACATTTCTTTGTTACTTTTCATTGGATGCCACATAACAAGTGTCCCTTAGTTATACTTTGCAACCACACACTCCAAGCATGTGTTGAGAACACTCATAGCACCCATACAGGTCACTATGACAGTACGTGGTTCTTATATTCACTTTCTCATGTTTAAATCATATAATCATGATACTAAATTAGAATATTAAATCTCAAAATTTAAACATTTAAGAAAGCATGGAAACACATATAGCATGCTTGAAAACTTAAAAGCAAACCTAAGTGTGGTTTCTAGGCATGGATTGATCTCATAAATGATTAAAAACATGCAAACATGCTAAACTAAAACTTAAATATGATCAATCATGCTAAAACTAAATAAATCATGTTGTAAACTGAAAAATAAACATCCATGAACATGCTAGGAACTTGAAATAACAAGATAGAAGTTCTAGAAATCCCTTCTACCTCAATCCGAGTTTCTTATTGAATCTGACAGTGGTTTTCCTTATCTACCACTTTCAGAACTTCAAGAACTTTCAACTACCAAAAAAAATTACTTTAAAAACTCTCCAAAGTACTGAAATTAGAATTCTCACACAAGAGAGAAAAGAGAAATGACAAGAGGTGTCAAGAGGAGGGCAAGAACAAGCAAAGAGGGAAGTGTCAGCTCTTTGCTTTGGGATGAGATGAATGTGAGCAAGAGGGGGGTTTTATAGATGTTCATGAGCACAAGGGGGGACAGTTTGGGCAGCTCACAAGTCGATACACAATTGTGGACGGCTTGCTCAAAGAAAGTAAGTGTGCATTAGGGTTTTCTATTTTTGATGTGGGCCCAAATTTGACTTTCTTGTGCCTTCCTATTTGTGTGTGAACACAAATCATATCTTAAACACTTGCCTAATCACTTGGGACATGATTTGATTAGCATAGTAAGTTTCTAATCTTGTTTAGAAAGAATCTTTCCTATCTTCTCAAGCTTGGGTGTCACTCATAAGCTAATTGGAAACCTTCCCAATTTCAATCTTGGGCGTCATGTGAGTAAGGGAGCATAAAATCAAACTTGGAGGACACCATATCATTGTTAAATATGCAAATCTAAGCTTAAGAAAACTCTCTAATTAATTCAAACTCCAAAGTTGGCACACCACATGTGGGATAGTCTTGACAATTTGCATGAGATTTCCTTGCTCTTTTTGGCGCCATGGCTTGTTTCTTATTATGGAATGTCTATTCTTGGTTTGTGTGGCAACAAGGGACGAATAGGGTTTGTGTAACCAAGATTCACAATTTAGACATTTCCAATTAGGTTGTTCACATGTGTGCACACACATGCATGGACCGATCTTGGCACAAGTGGGTGTGGGTGTACACTTGATCATTTATTTTGGTACATGGGATCATGGTTCATAGTTTCTAACTAGGTGGGACGTCCCATAGGTGTGAGTGTACTGAATCATTTGTGTGGCACATGGAATCATTCTACAATGGTTCAAACAATAGAAACATCCAATATATTTTATTTTTCATGTGTCAACCCACAATTTGCACCCAAAATTTCTTAAAATCTTTGAAATTAATTTACTTAACTTATTTTATTTATTTTAAATTATTTGACAAAATTCTGGGGTATTACACTGCTCTTTTAAAATAAAATATTTATCTCCAGATATTAAATCTAATTCATAGATTTCTTAAATTTTGAGTTTCAAAATAAAATTATCTCATCTTAAGATTTTTTTCTTAAATGATTTGATAAATTTCTATTTGAATAAGAAAATTTTAATATTTACTATTTCAACCAACTTCCAAATAAAGTTTTTAATTTCTAATCTCTTAAACCTTTTTTTAATTTCCTGAACTTTGATTTTTTTTTCAACATCTGTTCAAAAATTTACATAAATCAAAATAATAATTCTAGCGTAAAAAATTTAATAAGGCTTCAACTTTTTATTATTTTGACTACTGAAGATTCAAATGTTCAACATTTCATTTTTTGTATCTAAAATCAAAGAAAATAAATTTTCAACTATCTAGAATTTAAATATCAAATTTAAAAGTTTTATACCTTTCAAATCGTTCTTGGTCGTGCGAACCTGACAACAATGCACTAGCAACACCCAAAATTTCAGTTTCGATCTTCTTTTTTAGTTATCTAAAACCCTAATCAACAAAACCAGAATTTTCTTTTCCATTTCCTTGTTCGTTCATCACAACCCAAACCAAATCAATGCAAAGTCAAACTTCAAACCAGCCACGCACACACACCACGGCCAGCAAGACACACACAAGCTAAAAAATTTTCGCATTTTCCTTCGTCCAAAACCAGCAGCTCAATCACCATCTAGATTTCTTCTTCTTCTTTCGTTCCTCTATTTTCCTCTGTCCTTCATTCACCATCTTCAAGGATAGCAACTCAACTTGATGTCCAGCAACTCCATGAAATGTCTAGCAAGTTCAAATCCCCTCTTCGTTCTTCATTTACTCAAACCAAAAATCATAAACTCAAACCTCAAACTAGAAAAATCCAATCCTCAAATCACAAACTCACCTCATCACAACAATCTAAAAAAATGCCCAAACTCTTCGGATCTGAAATCCTTCTTCAATCACGGATTAGATGGCCAAATCGAGCAAACCCCATCCTTGTTCTTCATTTTTGTTCATCCTAAATCCTTCAATCACAAAAATATGAAAAAAGAACGCTCAAATCACGTTCAAATCTAAGAATCCCAAACCAGAATCCCTAACTTTCAAATTTCCAAACTTCTTCTTCTTTTATGTTGTTCATTTGCTTCAAATCACCCTATTTGGTGGTTTTCATCTTCCTCTTTTCTTTGTTTCAGTAGCAGCAACATGCAAAATCAAATCTAAAATTTCTAGATCTGAAATCACACCCAAACCGTGTCATGTTCTTCATTATTCAACGTGTTCATCTTCATCTTCCTCACTCGATCATCACCTCCACACCAAATTCAAAGCCCTAATTTGTATCTTCAATGATTTGCCCCAAAATCAACCAAGAAATCTAGATTTTTTTTCCATCTCTTCTTTATCCAGATTGTTCAACCAACCTCACCGAAAAACCAAATTTTCTAGTTCGTGAAGCTTCCCCTGTTCGTGAAATTTCCAAAATTTCTTTTGTTTTTCAATCAATATTTGGAGCAAGTCAATTTTTTCTATGATTTTGTTTTGTTTTTTTTTATTAAAACACCCCTATTTTGGTTTCTTATTCCTTTGGTTCAAAGTTTATTTATTTTTTATTTTATTATGAGTTATATATATATATATATATATTCACCAAATGACGTATGTGCAATGTGCGCATGAGGTTAATTTCATTTGTTTGTTTTTTGCACCTCTCGTGCCATCGAGTCTACGTGAGCATAATATTTCTTTATTTATTTATTTTTTTCCCAATCAACCAATATTAAATGTTTCCTTTCAAACAAATCTTAGATTTTTAATCTACCAATAGATTTCATTAACTAACTTTTATTTATTTTTTTCTTCCAAACCATAATCTACCAATATATTTCATTATGCTTGCCTGATAACTGTTGTTATAGGCAAACTCCGCCAAGTGTAAGTACTTGCTCCAATTCCCCTTGAAGTCTAGAACGCAAGTCGTCAATATATCTTCCAAAATCTGGATAACTCTCTCAGATTGACCATCCGTTTGAGGGTGAAAGGCTGTCTCATGGTGAGCTTAGTACCCATCTTCTTCTGTAGACTCTGCCAGAATTGTGAAGTGAAGCGAGAGTCTCTGTCAAACACAATAGACTTGGGTACACCATGTAGTTTGACGATTTCTTTCACATAGATTTATCCCAGTTTGCTAACTTGGTCTGTGGATCTGATTGGCAAGAAGTGGGCTACTTTGGTCAGGCAATCTATTATCACCCAAATAGTGTCTTCTCCTTTTTGGTTCCTGGGTGAACCACTGATGAAGTCCATGACAATGTTATCCCACTTCCATTTACGGATTGGGAGTGGTTGTAACATTCTAGAGGGTTTCTGGTGTTCTGCTTTCATTTGTTGGCATGTTAAGCACTTAGAGACATATTTGGCTATGTCCCTTTTCATTCCTCTCCACCAATAGGTTTTTCTAAGGTTCTGGTACATCTTATCCCCACCAGGGTGCATGGTATACTTAGTTTGATAAGCTTCATCAAGTATGATTTGCTTGCTCTGTCCCTGCTGGGATACACATATCCTTTCCCCGAGCCTTAGGATGTTTTCAGCATCCATCCTGAAGTCAGTATGCTTTTCTTGCGTTACTCCTTCAATTAGTTGAGCAAGCCACTTGTCTTGCTTCTGTTCATCCCTGATCTGATGTAATAGGTCTAGTTGGCAAGACATAGTGTAAAGATAGGTTTCTTTTTTGTTAAGGTTTACACCCAACCTAAGATCTTCAATCAACTGGTACATCTGACATTTTTCTTCTTCCTATTTGTTGAACTTCCTACTCAAGGAATCGGCCACCACATTGGCCTTCCCTGGATGGTAGTGCAATTGAAAATCATAATCCTCAGGAAACTCCATCCATCTCCGTTGCCTGAGGTTCAACTCCTTCTGGGTGTAGATGTACTTCAAGCACTTATGATTTGAAAATAGCTCAAATTTCTCACCATAAAGTTAGTGTCTCCAAATCTTCATAGCAAACACAATGGTTACCAGCTCTAGGTCGTGAGTAGAGTAATTTCTCTCATGGACCTTCAGTTGTCTCGACGCATAAGCTACTACTTGTCTTTCCTGCATCAACACTACTCCAAGCCCACTCAGCGAAGCATCAGTATAGAGTATGTAAGTAACACCAGGAGTTGGGGTGACTAGAACAAGAGTCGTAGTCAATCTTGTCTTCAGTTCTTGGAATGACTGTTAACATTTCTCATCCCACTAGAACTTAACTCCTTTTCTGGTCAACTTAGTAATAGGTTCTGCCAACTTGGAAAATTCCTTAATGAACTTTTTGTATTAGCCTGCCAAGCCCAAGAAACTTTTGATTTCTGTTACTGTCTTGGGTTGCTTCCAGTTCATAACAGCCTCCACTTTCTCTGGATCTATAGAGATGCCTTTTGCTGACACAACGTGGCCAAGGAACTTCACAGTTTCCATCCAAAACTCGCACTTACTGAATTTAGCATATAGCTGGTTCCTTCTGAGAGTTTCCAACACGATCCTCAAGTGTTCTAGGTGTTCAACTTCTGACTTAGAGTAGATTAGGATATCATCGACGAATACTACTACAAACTGGTTAAGGTACTATCTGAACACTTGGTTCATCAAATCCATGAAGGCAGCTGGGGCATTGGTCAAACCAAATTGCATCACGGTGAGCTCGAAGTGTCCATATCTTGTTCTAAAGGATGTCTTATGGATGTGAGACTCCCTGATTCTCAATTGATGATAACCCGACCTAAGATCAATCTTTGAGAAATGAGTGGCTCCTCTCAATTGATCAAATAGGTCATCAATCCTTGGTAGAGGATATTTATTCTTTACTATAGCTTGATTCAACTTCTAGTAGTCGACACAAAGTCTCATAGAACCATCCTTCTTCTTCATGAACAACATTGGAGCTCCCCAAGGTGATTCACTTGGCCTGATGAAACCTTTCTCCCTGAGCTCGTCCAGTTGAGTTTTCAATTCAATTAGTTCTACTAGCGTTATCCTATAAGGAGGTATGGCTATAGGGTTGGTTCCAGGGTGAAGTTCAATCTTGAACTCTAACTCTCTTGCTGGTGGTAATCCAGGTAAGTCATTTGGGAACACATCCTCGTACTCATGACTACAGCTAGGTCATGAATATTCTTTAAGTCAGTAGGTTCTTCTTCAAAGAATTCCTCGAACTCATCCGTCTGCTTCAAGCAATTCAGCAAGGCTAGGGTTGGACTTTTTGGTAATCTCCGCATATCCCCATTGATTTTAAAGATTTTTTCAGAAGGTAATGTTGTGGTCACCCATCTCTTAGGATAATCTATCTGGGCTTGGTACTGGTCTAACCAATCCATCCCCAAGATTACATTATAACCATAGAAAGGTAGGGTATATAGGTTGACTATTAAAAGTTTATCGCCAAACGTAAGGTCACAACTACACATCTTCTTTGAAGTCACAATGGTCTCTATTGGTGTGGACACATTCAAATTCACAGGCATTGTTTTTGTCACAAGTTGTAACCTATCAACTAGTTTTTCAGAGATAAAAGATTTTGAAGCACCCGAGTCAAACAACAGTCTCACAGCAACATTAAACAATAGGAACGTACCTTCTACTATAGGGGCCTGGTCTTCCTGGGTCTCAACTGTGAACATTCTGGCCCAGTTCTGACCACGGCCCTGGTTTTACCCTTGATTGGCATTCTGATTCTATGTGGCTTGAGGTCGCCCATTCTGACTTCCCCCCTGAGTATTCTGTTGTTGCTGCTAAGAAGCCTGAGCTGGTGTAGTTGGGCAATTTTTCACCAAATGACCCTTCTGCTTGCATACGAAACATGATCCCAGCCTCTTAGCTTCTTCCCTTGACTCGTTCTTATTCTGCCCCTGTTTCTGTGGAGCCTTACCACTTTTGCTTTGCTTCTGGATCCCTTGTTGGTCCTTTCCATTTTCGTTCCGCTTATTCTTTCCTCTCAACTTTTGTTCCATGTTGAGCTCTTGTTCCAAGATCAAAACCCGTTTTACAACTTCTTTGTAGGTTCAAAGGTCTAATGTCATAGTATGTGTCAAATATTCGTGCTATCATGGCTCTAGATTTAGTTCTTAGGTTCTCGATCTGTTCAGTGGCCTAAAGTCTTTCTTTTAGGTTTTTTTCATGCATGGGTATAGGATTTGGATTTCAAAGCACATAAACAGTAAAGCATGCATATCACACAACCATACAATCAAGCTAGCACAGCAAGGTTCCAAGCTTCCACCTAAGTTTTCAAGTTCAAGTGTCCCATACCACTCTACCCCTTCCACTTAGGTTTTTACCCAGAACAGAGCCGCACCCAAACAATTTCGCAAATGTCTCGATAACTAAGGTTCCCGAG
>JAJIYU010014959.1:0-12940 GCA_030144865.1 Tinospora cordifolia
CTTAATCTAGTGCAAGAACTATCAGACATCATAGAATTTTCAAATTTCATTTGGCAGAATAGGCTTCATGAGTATGGAAAAGGATTTATTGTGTGAACTAGGGAAGAACATGCAAATATGTTTCCTGTTAAGAAATACTTTACATGGCTTTGAGTGCTTCAAGATGCAGTAATTAAAATCCTCTTGCCACCTCTTGTTGGCGGTACCTCTAGTGGAGATCACTGCCTTTACTGTTGATGATTGAAAATAGATAATGTTGCTTCTATTGGTATAATTATACAAGAATAAGGACTTAGTTCCTATTATACTAATGGTTTATAACTCCTTAGAAGAGTTCAAGAAATTAAAATAAAGTTTATAGCTATGGATTTCAACAATTAAATTGTTTTCTTACTATAATATTCAAATGTAAAAAAAAGTGTATGGCCACGGCTTCAACTATTAAATTGTTTTCTTGTTATTATATTCAAGTGTAACTCAAAAAAGGTATTCACCCTGACAAAAAGATTAAATCATATATGTGATAAGTCTATGTTCCATGAACAGATTCATAATCAATGTCTAACTATTCTATTATAACACATCAACTTCAAGTTGATGACAGACCCATGCATATTATCATATTTGAATCCCCTTTGGACAATAGCATAGATGATTTACTGTGTTATTCTGACAATATCAATAATTTGATTACCTCTCTGCAATTTCTTAGGAGAGTCCAAGTCCTGCACCAATACCATGAACTATATAAGTCCTAAGATTTGGCATGATCACCACCACCATTTCATTGCAATTCACCAATCTTTTACCTGATAGACAAGCCTAGTGAATGTTAAGTTTTAATGATCTATTTGTTTCCTCATCTTCATCAAACATAGAGCAAAATGTAAGTCCATGTATCAGGGAGAGATGCAACACCCAATTAATAAAACATTTAAATCATGTACAAAACAATAATTTGACAGAAAATTCTACAATATTATGTTTTGTTTGTCATACTTTTTCTATTCTCTAAGTATATTTTAAAAGAAAATTATAAATCTGCCTAAAATAAATAATGCATAAATTTCAGAGGTTTCAAATTTTCAAGCTTCTCAAAGATGGCATGTCAGGTAGCTAAATCCCATGAAAGCTGCATCCATCCTTCTGTACCAATGTCATGCACTTAGAGGCAAAAATTACAAAGAAGAAAATCAAACACGAAGCAAGCATCAAAAAGCAAACATTTCAAAAGTACCATATACTGCAAAATCAAGCAATTCTAAATATGAAAGAGAGAAACAAGAAATTGAAGTTCAGAAGTTCCTTTACCATATGATATTCATATATACAGTAACTTCCTAAACTCCCAGAAGGCAGATCGAGTGGGTATCCAGTTTGAATGAAGATCTGCAAACGGTGTATAAAAAGTTAAAGTAGGTAAGGACGTTCAACCTCGTATGATGTAAAGTATACTACTATGGGAACACCCAAAAGAGAGAGAGAGAGAGAGAGAGAGAGAGAGAGAGAGAGAGAGAGAGAGAGAGAGAGAGAGAGAGAGAGAGAGAGAGAGAGAGAGAGAGAGAGCAAAAAAAAACGAATTAGAATACAGACACCTACATCAGGATTTTTCTCCATTTCAGCAGTAAGGGCTCCAATGGTTCCAGGATGTAGTCGAACATCATCATCCAAAAATAATACATACTTGCTGGCTTTATGCATATTCTGTACACCAACCTGCAAATGTAAAATGCACAAACCAGCAAAAGTGAACGTAAAATACCAACCAAACCATTAATATAGAGAGACCAAAAGCATAAAAAATTAAAACCAGGCACCCTGTTCACACTAATAAAGGAGTCAAGATGAGAAAAGGTGAGGACACTTTACATACTAACTGATTATGAATTTTTTGGCTGCATGTTGTGGACAAACCAGCTACAACAATCCTTACATCAATGTTATCCTGGAAACATGTTTCAGGCAGAACACTATGAATAAATCTCATGATTAAAAAAATAAATACATAAACAGCAGGTGGCATATATAATGTGAGCATAAAGAAGTGTTTTCACTCTATAGAGACAGATACGAGTGATCCTTATTGCAAATATTCAGAATAAACGCATGAAGCACAAGAGGAAATGTAGCTTTAATCATAATTTTTGAGCTTATCATATCAAATGCTTGCATTGTTGCACAAGCACTGAACCATACACATACTTCTAACAGACACATCTTCAAAAGAACGTATACCTACATAACATAAAGATAACATCATTAATGATGCTAATTTCACTTCTCAATTTGCAGTTCTATCCGTCTATCGGCTGTATGTGGGTTAAATCAGCGTGGTGCAGTATGCATGATCACCTCTAGTGATTTTCTGATGTAGAGTTGCAACTTGTGTTCAACACAATCGCTTCATTTGTTTCTTCTCAAAAAAATAAATAAATAACATCATTGAAACCAAAAATTCAACCACATCAACGCAAGCACTCGTGAAAATTCATGAGCTAGCTAGCACAAGTGCACAGCACAAACATGCAGCTTTTATTAAATGGTTACGATGTAATCATATGAAAAAAAGAGTTACATTAAGACTTAAAGAACAAAGACTAATGAAAAAAGCCACCATTCTGTATTTTGTAAGTGATAGTAAAGTGCACCAATGTCAAGATGACAAAAATCATTCCGGTTAGCACAAGTGCACAACACAAGCATGCACCTGTTATTAAATGATTACCACGTAATCATATGAAAAAAGGAGTTATAGAACATGGGCTAATGAAAAAAGCCACCATTCTGCATTTTGCAAGTGATAGTAAAGTGCACCAATACCAAGATGACAAAAATCATTGCAGGTACTACATGCAATATGATTGGAGAGTTTAGCATCAAATTATCTAAGCCAACTAATTGATAGTTAAGGCTGAGAATCCAATAGATGTAAGGTTGGTCACAATGCAAATATCATATTATGGAAAACATAAGCCTGTAACTTCTCACAGCCTAATTTATGGGGATGATTTCCATGATTAAGGATGTTATACTAAGTAATATAGCAAATGTACCTAGGTGCTTGTGAGCAATACTGCTGTGTTACGTCTCCCAGCCTTAACATAGTATATGATGCCATGCACAAACACATGCCACAAAAGAAAATAGTATTTAAAATCCTTCAACTAAGTTTTGTATGAAACATTTTATTTTTGAAACATTCATATGAAACTGCCTTCTCCGATGCATGGATCTAGAACATGCTTCCATGACTAACCCAGGTATTTAGGGTTAGTATTTACCTCAAAACTTGAGATCAACCGAGAAACAGCATGATATGCAGGGTCTTCTGTACTTTCCACGACGAAAAGGAATTCCAAACGACCACCATAGAGAGAAGTGATCTGCATTTAGTATGTTAAAAACTTTAATCGGAGTTAAGCTCAAGATATCAAGCTTTTTTTTTTTTTAACTTTTAAGTAATACTTTACATAGCTCAACTATCACACACTGTAAAATAAGACCTCAAAAAATGAGTCACACATCTCAAAAATAGCCCCAAATTTGGTTTGTAAATGTAAGATCATATTAATAAAAATTTAACATCAATACAATATACAAAATATAATTTTGTAGAGGCAATTTTTTTTATAAGAAATAATATTCTATTATATTGAGTGTGAGCATGTCAATGGATAAAAATGCAAAAAGGGAAGAGTCTAGAACTAGGAATCTAAACTCTTCAGAATAGGACACTGCCTCAACCAATTCCCCAAAGTGAATCCTTTTAATAAATTTTTTACGGGCAATTTGTAATCAATGCATAAAAGAAGAAACTAAAAGAAAACTTTGAAAGTACAGAAATCATCTCGAAAGTTAGCACAGATTTTGTATCATGTTTAAAATTCATTGTGCTTCATTAGAATTACAAAGGTCACTTGCAGATTAGAGAGAAATCGACACTAATTTCTCTAATTATGTCTGCTAAATTCGAGAGATATTTGGGCTGTCCTAGTCTGTCACATAACAAAGAGAGACAGAGACAGACAGAGAGAGAGAGAGAGAGAGAGAGAGAGAGAGAAGCAGACAAATATCATTTTGTGATCCTGTGATTAATATTAATGACAATATCTAAGAAAGGGGACGTTGAGCAATATCTAAAGTTAGCATGCAGTCTGACCTGACTCCTCCAGTTCTGCAGATTGTGTTCGCCAAAACCTTTTAGAGGCATAACAACTGAAACTCCCGGCAGTTTGACTTGTGAAGAATGCTCAAGAGCATTCACATCATGACAAAGAAATGCAAAGCTGTTTCCTGCTTTATTGCTATCCTTTATCCGTCTGATTTCTCTATTCCTGAGAGTAGAAATAGATTGTTTCAGGTTTCTTCTCAGTGAGTTCAGATGATTAGTAACATGTTCTCTCTCTCTCTCTCTCTCTCTCTCTCTCTCTCTCTCTCTCTCTCTCTCTCTCTCTCTCTCTCTCTCTCTCTTTCATTTTTTTTTTTAAATTTTGAGCTGTCTTATCAAAAAAGAAACAAATCAGTGATAATCTACCACATATCTAGCTCTACATGTTCAAACAGGATACCTGACGTAAGCAGCACAAGCCCATCCAAGAGCAAGAACCAAACAAATCACACATCCCTACAGATGACGGAAAGAATCAATTACAATTATCCAAGGAAAGATATTAGCTATGAGAAACATGCGAAGCAAACACTTGATTAACACCCTAGAAATTGTGAGCAGTTATAAGAAACAAAAAGAAATCAAGGCTGAAGCAAACTATATCAATCTAAAGATAAATAGAAATTAAGGTCTTCTAATCATATTTTCCCCTCTGATCACTTCCATTGATGCTATGGATAAAAAAATCATCAGGCAAAGCAACCACTGGGCATAAGAAGAGGATCTCCTTAAAATTTGGAGATCATATTGTTGCTGGCAAATATTATCACGTATCCACTAGTGTTCTTAGAGCATTGCCTTGGCAAATCTGGGGACCTATACCGCCTAGTTGATGACCTAGGTATTTTCGGAAAGTAGCTGCAAATGTTTCTTTCACAGGGCATAGTTGAAAATTTTGTATACAAGTTAGTATAAAATGCTATACATAATTATAAATGACTAAATATATTTATTTGTATAATTATTTATACATATATACATACATATAAATAATTAGTTATCATTAATTTATTTTATATTAATAAATAATTTGTTATATATGTAAGTGGAGTAACAAACCAATTAAAAAGATAAATAATTCTTCGATGACCTCTAAATACATATGTTATGGTCCACCTAGATCCTATCAGGCCTCGCCTTACCTTATGGAGGCTTATCGCTATTCGCTACCACATCCTTTCTACTTTGGTAAGACTAATGTTCACATTACCAACACATTGAGAATTACTTTTACTTCTTACATAAATAATTGTGCTTCATTTGCAATTGGGTTCATGAAGTAGAATAGAGTTCAATTGTCCCCTTCTGATTGGTTGCTTAGCTAGGAGAAATGGTCGTTTTGTTTGCAACTAGGTTCTCTCTATGTTGAGATCATCTTGTTCTCTTGTTTCTTGTCACTTAGTTCTTGAAGCAATAATTTTTCAATGGATTCTATTTGAGTAACATACTATCAATGTATTTATTTTTAATACAGTTATTGGCTGCACTCAAATAAAAAAAAAATGTTGAAATAGTTATCCATCAATTTTTTTTTTTATTAAACAAAAGCAAACAGAACACCTAGTTTAACAATTCTATTTCTAGCTTTCACGTAAGAGAGCAACGTAAGCTTTTTGAATACACTGATCTCCACTACCTTATTTTCCACTTATGCAATTCCACATTTCTTTTAAAAAATTATCTCGATGCAATTTCTTAAATGACAAAAATGCCTTCAAGTTGTTTTCTCAAACTTTTCATGTTTCATTTAAACAAAACTAAGATAAATTTCTTACTAATTGAAAAGGAGTTTACAGATGCACAATCAAATCAATTATATGACTAGATATGATAAAGAAAACAAATTTCTGCCATTTGAGTTTCAAGTTGTTTAGAGAAATTATTTCATTTTAGGATACAAAATTAAGATATTTCTTATTACTTGAAAAGAAGGTGGAAAAAAGATACAAAACTGAGGTATTTCTAACTACTTGAAAAGGACGTGGAAAAAAGAGACCCAATTTTGATTATGACGGACCTAAGCAATTGTGTTGTCGTAGGTTGTTAGCACCAATGTGGACTTCCTAGAGAGTGAGTAATCCTAGGAAGAGATTTTATGGATGTCCAAGTTACCAAGTAAATCCCCATTGTGTTTGAATAATTAATTAAAATCTCAGTTCTTTTAAGCATATTAACAATAAAATCAAATCAAGTAAGTTCTTCTAAGCCATTAATCAAACACAATGGGGAATTACCTGATAATCAGTAAAATCTCCTCCTAAGATAACTCCACCTAGGTGCTAACAACCCACAATGGCAAAATCAGTTAGGCCTGATATAGTCAAACTCAAGTCTTGTTCTTATCCACCTCCTCATTGCCCTTAAACTATCTATGTTGATGACAAAAACACCATGGGGATAACAAACATCTCACCGGAAACCTTGGCTGTTTGCTCTGTAATCGATGGGGAAGGCAAGGACGACACTCAACTTTAGTGAATCATGAAGAAGAAAACCAAGTTGAAGGGCATGACTGCGCCTTACCATTACTTGTAAGTTGTAAGTAAATAGAAAAGACAAATTAATTTTCTTTTTAGAAATCCTATGTAATGATGATGTGGGCGTCCATGTCAACACAACTAATGTAGTTTGGCTTTGCTATTATGTGTTAAATTTGGGCCAAGTTACACCAATTTTGCCACCTAAAGGACACAAATGTGGCCAAAAAAAAATTTTGGTCACAAGGTACCTCTCCAAAAATAGTTGAACGGCAAACTTGTATCATAAGCCTACAAATATAATGATTTAAACATGTTTTTACATTCACAATGTTGAACATACGTCGCACACGTCACATATTTATGCCTCTTTCTTGACAAGTATATGCATACATACATACATACATACATACATACATACATATATATATATACAAAAGGTTAACATATAAAAACATATTATAAATAAAATATAGAATATATTAACACAAATATGTATATTGACATTAATATTTTGTCATGATTAAACTTTGAATTTAACAAACTCTAAATTCTCTTCACAAATCTCTCTCAAGTCTCAATTTTTATTTTCTACTCGTGTTTATGGATAAATAGTCAATTTATAATTTTTTTTCAGGAGGTATGAGTTGTATTTTTAATTCTATTTCTAATTTTTTTTATAAACCTTTCGTGTTATCAAGTTCAAAATCATATTGTTTTTCAAACTTTGCCAAAGTTGACAATTTCTATGAACTTTGTTGAGTTTTTTGATGATTTTTTTTTAACATTGTAGCTTTGATATGATTGGCTAAAATATCGAAATACTTTGGTTAATTTTGACAAAATTTGCCTAATTTTCAAATCATGTTTTTTAAACAATGAAAAATAAGCACCTCACTTTATTCTCTCTCTTGGCTTTGTTTAAAAAGCTAACATTAATATAGCAATTATGCTCTCTCCCTTGTTGAATAAGACACCTCATAAATATTATTTTATATTTGTTGAGTTTGTGAGGGTGAACCTAACAATATTGTTGAGTATGTACAAGCCAAAATAATAATCCTACATTGGATGTGAAAAAGTTCATCATAAGAAATATAAGTTGGGATTCACCTCATTAGTACCAAAGTTGTTTGAAGCAAAGCCCCAACTTGGGCATAAAGGTAGTTAAGTTAGAGATAATATTATTACTAACGGAGAGCCAAGCACCTGCAACAAGTGGTCTAAGAGATTATGGTCAATTAATTGTGGGTGAGTCTTGTCCTAGCCAAATGGAAGAATTGAAGGAAACAAATTTTATGATTAGATCAACATCCTCTCATTACAAAACATGGAAATCCCATAGGGAAGATCGTTTGCGTTGGTATGATTTAGATAACCCTATATATGGTGATAATGCCAAATCAGCAAATGTAAATGATGAAAAATGGAAAGGGCTTCACAAAACATTTGTGCAAAAGATAAAGCAATGAGTGGATAATCAAGCCTATAACCATGTAGCAAATGAAACTAATGCTCATACACCGTGGAATATTCTAAAGGGCATGTATGAGTTAAATAATGCACAAACACATCTGAAAGCGTATGTTGATGAAATACAAGGATGGGACACCTGTGGTAGGATTTTGAATTATTTTCAAAATTTAGCTAATGAGTTAGAGGCTATGGATCAAGCTCGATGATAGACTTCATGTTCTTATTTTGTTGGGTTCGTTGCCAAATAGTTGGGAGACTCTTTTTGTTTCACTTCCTAATTCAACAACCAATGGTAATGCCACAATATAGAGGGTGAGAGATAGTTTATTAGATGAAGAAATAAAAGGAAAGGCCAAGGATTGTTCTCCAAGAGCAATCTAAGCACTGATTGTTTAGAAACGAAAAAGAAGAAACAGTAAACCCAATGAACTGGGGCAATGATGATAAGTTAAGAGGAAGTCAAAGAAGGAAATCACATGTTCTCTTTGAGGTAGGCCAGAGCACAAGAAATTTCTGTGTAGAAAATCGAAGGAATTGAACCATGGAATGAAAATTTGCTTTCGCCTCAAACTTCGACCTTTGAAAATCATAATTAATTCGAAGAATTCAAGAAATTAGAGAGGTTCAAAAAATTATATATAAATGCTAAAATATGTATAATTTCTATTAAAAATAATGAAAACAAATATAAAATGATACATCTTACACATAAAAATATAAATATAATAGTTTTAAACATATATTTTAACATTAACAATATTTAATTTCCATCGCACATGTTAATAATTTTATATCATGACTTGTATATTCTACCAATTTTACCAAAATTCATCGAAATCTTCCAATTTTTCACGAATTTGTCTAAACTTTCTTTTATAATTAGATTCTTTTTCGATAGCCAAAAAATCTAAAATAATTCGTCAAATTTTGCTGAAATTTCATTCCTTGCTTGAAAATACTAATAATTATTAGCAATTCTTTTTTTTTTCCATTAATAAAATATTTTTTTTTTTGTATGTTGAATTTCATCTAGTTTCATCAAACTTTTGAATTTTTGTATTAAAAAAAGAAGATTTTATTAAACATTGTTAAAATTATTGAAATTTATTGAATTATTTTAGAGAATTTTCGTAACTTTGATTTTACATCCACTTTCCACTTTGATGGTAACAAAAATGGAAATAATTCGTGGAAGTTTGCCAAACTTTGCAGAATTTTTAAACCATGAGTTGAACAATGAGAGAAAGGAAGAAAATAAAGACGAAACTAATGAAGAAACTAATTGTGTTCAACTACAATTGATGGTGACATCTGTTCTTCTTGAACAAGCTAGTGTGAATCTCGTATATCAAAATTCTCATTATGTTGTTAATTTTGGTACTACCTACTCCGTGACTACTTCTCATCGAATACCAAGGGCCAATTTTGTTACGTCAAAATAGTGATGACGTTGAGTGTAAAGTTGTTGGCATAAGAGATGTTTGGGTGAACACTGATGACGGATCTTGGGTGTAAGTTGCACTTAAAAAGTGTGAGACATGTTCCTAATATTCATCTTAAAATTTACCTCTTAATGATGCAGTCTATTATGAACGCTACTCCAATCAATTTAGTGAAGGAAAATGGAAGCTCACTAAAGGATCTTCAATGATGGCACTGGCAAAGAAATTCAGCTCCCTTTATTTGACTCATACTACAAGTGTTAGAGAAGAAATCTAGTTAATGACTCTTCCACTGGACTTTCTTTTTTTGAAGAGAAATTAACCCCATAGAACTTTGGCACATGAGACTTATTGCTTGAGTGAAAAATGTATGTGAATTCTTGCCAAAAAACAACTTCTTTGTAACATAAAACCATTAATCAATCAAAGTCATCCATTCGTTGTGAGTTACATTCAATTTTTTTTTCTCCCAAGAGGTCGTCTAGTGTGTTAGAGTTAATTCATACTAATGATTGCTCTATGGATGATAAGAGTCATGGTGGTGCTTAGTATTATGTGACCTTTATTGATGATCATTCTCAAAAAAGTGTGGCTTATCCATTGAAAACAAAAGACCTAAAGATGGATTACTTCAAAGTCCTTCACGTTGTTGTTGAAAGAGGAACTAGAAGAAACTTGAAGTGTGTTCATGTAGATAATGGAGGTGAGTATAGAGGTCCATTAAAGGAGTATTGTAGTTGTAGAGCTCATGAGATCAAGCTTAAGAAGACAATGCTGAAAACCCATAGATTCAAGCTTGACAACAAGACCAAGTAGTCTACCTCTTGGGTTATGGTCTTGAAGAATTTGGCAACAGATTGTGGCATCCTCAATTGACAGTAAAATCACCAAAAGCAGAGATGTGGTTTTCTTTAAAGAGCACACTATTGAACACCTTGACAAGCCAACAATGAAAAAGCCTGTGTTGATGAAATGGTAATATATCCTTCTACACGACCTCCATCGCATGTTGATGGTGCTGGAAATGTTCAAGGAGGTCATTAATATGGTTCAAGAGCTCAAAGAGGTAGTGATGCAAATGAACAAGTTGGTGATGATTAAACAGTACAAGCAATTGAACATCAATTGAGAAGATCAACCAAAGACCAACAATCTTCGACAAGGTACCCAGTCCATGAACATGTGACGATCATTTGATGGGCGAGAACCAAAGACTTGCCAGCAGAGGAAGAGAAACAAGCATGGTTAAAAGCCACACAAGATAATATTTAATCATTGCATGAGAAATACACTTGTCTGTTGGTGCATCTAACTAAGGGTAAGAGAGCTCTAAAGAACAAGTGAGTGTCCACATAGAAGACTAAAAAAACTAGCTCAAAACCAAGGTACAAAGTAGAGTTAGTTGTAAAGGGCTTTAGTTAGAAAAAGAGCATTAACTTTGAAGAAACATTTTCTCCTATGTAAAGATGTCATCTATTCAAGTTATTTCAGGCTTGGTAGCCGGCTTGGATCCAGAGATTGAACAATCTAATGACAAAATTGCATTTTTCTACATGGTGACTTAGAGCAAGAGAACTATATGGAGCAACCTAAGGGCTTTCAAGATAGAGGTAACAAGAATCTTGTGTGCAAATTGAAAAAGAGCTTGTATAGCCTCAAGTAGGCATCTAGACAATGGTATAGAAACTTTGATCAGCTTTTGAAGACATTTGGGCAAAGTAAAACTTTCACTAACCACTGTGTTTTTATGAAGAAATTCTTTGATGATGATTTTATTATTTTCTTGCTATATATGGGTAACATGTTGATTGTTCATCATGAGGTTAGAAAGACAAAGAGGTTGAAGAAAGACCTCAGCAAATCCTTTGCGACAAAGGATTTTAGATTAGTTAAGCAATCCTTAGAATAAAGATCATTCATGATAGAAAGAGCAAGAAACTTGGTTTATGAGGTTATCTCAAAAAGGTGTATTGAGAAAGTCTTAAAGAGGTTCAACAAGGGGAAGGCAAGAATTTAGATTAGCTAAGCAATCCTTAGAATAAAGATTATTCATGATAGAAAGAGCAAGAAACTTGGGTTATCTCAAAAAGGTATATTGAGAAAGTCTTAAAGAGGTTCAACAAGGGGAAGGCAAAGCCTGGTGCATCTCCATTTAAGTTGCCAACAATGTCCTGTAAGTGAAGAAGAAAAGCAAGAAATGAAGCACATGCCTTATGCATCTGCAATTAGAAGTTTGATGTGTGTAATAGTATGTACAAGGCTAGATATTACTCATTTGACTGGTGTGGTCAGTCAATTTCTTAGTAGTCTAGGAAAGAAACATCAGACAGCAGTAAAATGAATTCTCAATACCTCAAAGACAATTCTATATTATGTCTATGTTTTAGCACTCACAAACCTATGCTAGATGGTTTGATATGGCAAGTGATTTTGGTTTTAAGAAGTCCACTTTAGGGTATTTGCTTACATATGCAAAGGGAGTAGTTTCATGGCTAACAAAAGCTGCAAAAAAGAGTTGCATTATCCACTATTGAAGATGAGTACATCACAACCACTATAGGTTGCAATGTCACAAATTGAGAAAGTTTATGTAAATGATAATGGCTCAAATATGGTGATAGATAACCAAAGCATTCTCCAAGGGGAAGCTTGCATCTTGTGAGAAGTATGCAGGTATGGGGCTGCCCCCATTCATGTGAGGCTAAAGGGGGAACTTTGATGGGTTCACCCCAACAAACTCATAGAATATAAAAACAATACGTAAAGTGTCTTCTGCAATAAGGAAGGTATAGCATTCATTGCTACACTAATGGTTTCTTGTTTAGTAAGCCAAGAGAGAGAGAAAAAAAAAAGTGATGTGTTCATTTTACATTCTCTAATAAATGACAAAGAAGAGAGGTCATGAGAGCAAGAAAGGAAAAAAGGGAAGAAAACAAGAGGAGAAGAAGAAGAAGAAAAGCTTCATAGCTTCATCGGTGCATTCCTCTCCAAATCTTCGTGTATTCAAGCTAACTTGTAGCATCCTCTTAATTGGTAAAATTTAAGATGCTTTAGTTAGGTAATTTTTGTGTTGTTTCCACCAATTTGCGTGAGAATTATATTGTGTTTTGCTCCAAGTTTTATTTAGAGAAGACTTGTGTAGACTTATTAAGTTGATTAATGAAAGATTTGCTGATTTTGACGGCCTGTGACTTTTGCCTTTTTTGCCTTCACTTTGAAGGGTTTTCCATGTGAGTATTATTGTTTTAATTTCAATTCACTTTGTTTTGATTATGTTGATATTTGTGTTACTTTGAATTACATTGAGATCATAGATTAGGACTTAGCTTGGCGTTGGCATACGGCATACCATTACTACCACACAGAGGAAAATGGTT
>JAJIYU010014960.1:0-12948 GCA_030144865.1 Tinospora cordifolia
GGACTTATTTTATGTGCCAACTTCACTAAATTTTATTAATTAATTTTTATTCTATGTACAATATACTTTATGTACACGTATACATAATTTTATTAAATATTTATTAAATAAGTTCTTGATGTTTTCCAATAAAATTTTAAGTTCTTTAAAAATATTTTATTTTGTATAAATTATCTACAAGTCACTTTTATTTGTGTGTCAGTATTTAGATGAAATGACCATTGTATCCCATGGTGGTAAAATTATTATTTTACCTTTAAAGGTCAAATTTCACCTTTTAGGCCCTATTAACTTATCTTCAATTTTTCTTTGCCCTAGGAATTTGAATATATATTTTTTTTAATTATCTTATTTTATGTTTATTTGTCATTTTATGTGTTTTTGTAATTTATGGAATTTGTTTGTCAATTTATACAAAATTATTTTAATTTAATTAGTGTTTCAAAAAGTTTATATATTTTTAGGGTATTACAACTAATGATGTATTATTTGCATATAATTATTGCGGTATAAAAAACAAAAAGATTTATATATCCTACAAGTGGTTGATAAACCACATGTATCACTAGATAATATATTAATTTTGATCTAGCATAGTGGAGTATGGACATTTCAAAGTGGATAGAGTACTAATTTCAAAAATAACCAACTTCATAATATTGCTTTAGATATTAACCAATAAGTAAAAGATAAATTCGTATATTACTTCATTGGATATCAAATAGTAAGTAGGAGATTGATTCCTATACTTGACAATTAATAATGATATGAGATTATTGTTTATTTGAAACTAAAAAATATGGCACAAATTTCAAAAAGTATTCGTTATGCATCACACTACTCAATAAGTATCAAACGACCATGACACTGTGGTTCAATGGAAACTAAAGAAAATGGTTTTGATGCAAAAAATGAAGAACATCATACTATATACGATAAGTATACATGGTTGATAATTTCAATGACACTTTGCAATATGCAATGTGTTTGAATAAGAGCACAATAGATATTTTAACAATCCACTACGACAAATGAAAATATAGAGAGAGGTGCACTAGATGCAAAAATTATAAGTGACCACAAACACCCTAATTTTGTCTAAGGACAACTATTCAAAAAAAAAAAAAAAAAAAAAAACTTTGAGAACAATGTTAAGGTTCTTCGCCATCAACTACAACTTCCAATTCAAGGTGATTCGACCGTGTTAAGGGATGCATATAGTTAAATGCTCAAAAGATATACATAAGAAATTAAATCCTTTAAACGAGGGAGAAGCAACATGTTCCATGTAAACTAGTGGTCTAGTTCGTAGTTCGTTGCTCTATGGCCCTCTAATGTCAATCTTGAAAACCAATTCAAAAGTCCAATACTGCATGGAACACACACGAAGGACGTCCGTCTCCGCGCCGGTACGTGGTTGAAATCTTTATTTAATCTTATTTTTGTGTGCAGAGTATAATAGAATAAATATGTCGATAGTATTTAAATATTTCATCAGTATGACATTATAAATCAACATTTACATAAATGAAAATAATAACTTTTGATTTCTGATGTAGAAGATCGTACAAGACGCAACTACAGAGCATATTCTCTTGGTCATGAGCAATATAATAATTTAATAGCATAAAAAATATGAATAAAATTAAACTAAACACACAAGCAAGCATTATTTAATTCAAAATAATAAATTAAAAGAAAGGAAAGAATTTCACAAATCATTTAATCAATATCCTTGCATACTTCTAGGCATTCAAATAATGTAAACATCACATATTCAGCATTAAAATTTAAACAATACTAAAGAGTAAGGTAATCACTTCCACCTCAATCGTAGACTCTTTTTGAACCTTTATATTATTATTCCCACTTGTTTCGAGTCTTTGATTATTGGTCTTCAGGATCTACGTTTTGAAAATGTGATTTAATAACTGTTCATAAACAGTACATATGTACCATATTGTATATATGAACAGTATTGTATATATGAACAATATGTATTTGTGAACAGTGAATATGAACAATACTAAATAGTAACTGTGAACAATACCGTACTTGTGAACAATAGGCTACGTATACGTGAATAACGACATCTCCAATCTTAAATAGAGATTAGGACAGAGTTATTGTACCTGCTTTGATTAGTAGAGCCCTTCGATTACTTCAAAAGAGGTGCTTAACAGTAGATCTTCACTACTGCTATGCAGAAACTGGGGTTTTTCCCTTCCTACTACTATATTTGCTGTCTAGAACAGCCAAAGAACAAGAGAAGAAAAGAGAGTAAGCAAATAAATTATTTCTTTTTTGCTAGAATGAATTTTCAGAATAAAGGGGGTTTATATAGATTTTTTTTTGCAGAAAATGACGAAACTAAATAGTGGTGAATAGTTTGTTATTGTAGCTACAGTAACCGCCGAAAGTTATTTTGTCTGCCGACAAAACAATACCTGCTATAGTGCATCGCTACAATATCGTATATTTGAACAGTAAAATTTTTTTTTACTCAAATTTCGGGTATTACAACGTACCCTCCTTAAAACAAATTTAATCCTCGAAATTTATACTTATCCACTTTAATGCCGTTTGGTCAAGTATTTTGGGTGAAAAGACCTGGATATTTGTTCTTCATCTCGCTTTCCAGCTCTCAGGTTGCTTCCTCCAGATCATGATGTCTCCAGAGAACCTTGACCAACGGAATTTCTTTCATGAGACTCTGTACCTTACGATCTAATATTTTGATTGGTGGTTCCTCGTAAGTTGCATTGTCTCAAAGTTCAACTTCTTCCCAGTGTATGATATGTGATGCGTTTGATTCGTACTTCCACAGCATCTATACATGGAATACATTATGCATTGAGGACATTCAGTTTGGTAGCTCCAACTCATAAGCACATTCCCTAATTCTCCTAAGTATTTTAAAAGGCCCACCAAATCTTGGTGATAACTTCCCCTTGAATCCAAACCTCTTAATTCCCTTTTGAGGACTGATTCTTAAAAATACTTTGTCTCTTACATGGAACTCTAGGGGTCTCATTTTCTTATCAGCATAGTTCTTCTGACGACTCTGAGCTGTAGCCAACCTCTTTCGTATCAATTTGACTTGGTGGTTCATTTCTTCCACCAATTCTAGTCTAGTAAGAACATGATCTTCAAGTTCACCCCAATAGGCCGGTGATCTGTAGGGTCTTCTATAAAGAGTCTCATGTGTAGCCATCTTGATACTTGCCTAATAACTATTGTTATAGGCGAATACTGCTAATTGCAGGTACTTTCTCTAGTTCCCTTTAAAAGTCCATAACACAAGATCTCAACATATCTTCTAAGGTCTGGATAACTCTTTCAAGCTGTCCATCTGTTTGGGGATGAAAAGTAGTGTTCATTGTGAGTTTAGTGCCCAACTCCTTCTGTAGGCTCTGCAAGAATCACGAAGTGAAACGATAGTCTCTGTCAGATACTACCGTCTTGGGCACACCATACAACCTTACTATCTCTTTTACATATAGTTCTCTCAGCTTACTGACATGGTTTGTGGATTTGATTGGCAGGAAATGAGCCACTTTGGTGAAGCGATCCACAATTACCTAAACAGGATCTTCTCCTTTTTGAATTCTGGGCAAACCACTGACAAAATCCATGGCAATGTTATCCCACTTCCATTCAAGCATAAGGAGTGGTTGTAACATTCCAGATGATTTTCGGTGTTTTGCTTTTATTTGTTGACAAGTTAAGCATTTAGAGACATGCTTAGCCATGTTTCTCTTTATTCTTCTCCACCAATAAGCCTTTCTAAGGTTCTGGTACATCTTATCTCCACCTGGATGCATCGTATACTTGGTCTGATGAGCTTCATCTAGTATTGTCTGCTTACTCTATCCATTCTAAGGTACATAGATCTTTTTCCCGAACCTTAAGATATTTTCAGCATCTAACCTGAAGTCTGCATGCTTACCTTGTGTAACTCCCTCGATCAAACCAGTAAGACATTTGTCTTGTCTTTGTTCATCCTTGATCTGGTGTAGAAGATTCGGTTGGCAAGACATAGTGTAGACGTAGGCTTGTTTTTCATTTAGAATCACACCCAGCCTAAAGTCATCGATCAACTGGTACATTTGGCCTTTCTCTTCCTCTTGTTTATTGAACTTCCTATTTAAGGCATCAGTCACTACATTGGCATTCCCCGGATGGTAATGTAGCTGAAAATCATAGTTTTTCAAGAACTTCATCCATCTCCGTTGCCTAAGGTTTAACTCCTTCTGGGTGTAGATGTTCTTCAAGCTCTTGTGATTTGAAAACAGATCAAATTTCTCACCATGAAGGTAGTGTCTCCAAATCTTCAGGGCAAATACAATTGCTGCTAACTCTAGGTCGTGAGTGGGTTAGTTCTTCTCATGGACCTTCAGTTGCCGCGAGACATAAGCGACTACTTGTCTTCCTTGCATCAATATGCTCCCAGTCTACTTAGTGATGCATCAGTATAAAGGGTAAAGGTAACCCCATGAGTTGGAATGACTAGGAAGGGGGTCGTAGTCAATCTCTTCTTTAGTTCTTGGAATGATTGTTCGCACTTCTCATCCCAATTGAACTTAACTCCCTTCCTGGTTAACTTGGTCATAGGTTCTGCTAATTTAGAGAAATCTTGTATGAACCTTATGTAGTATCCAGTCAGGCCTAAGAAACTCCTGATTTTCGTAACTGTCTTGGGCTGCTTCCAATTTATGACAGCTTCCACCTTTTTCAGATCCACAGAAATGCCTTCTGCTGATACTACAAGGCCAAGGAACTTGATCGTCTTCATCCATAATTCACACTTGCTGAACTTGGCATATAGTTGGTGACCTCTGAGGGTTTCCAACACTATCTGCAAGTGTTCCAAGTGTTCAGCTTCTATCTTTTAATAAATCAGGATATCGTCCACGAATACTACCACAAAGTGGTCAAGATATTGTCTAAACACTCGATTCATTAAATCCATGAATGTTGTTGGGGCATTAGTCAAACCAAAGGGCATTACGGTGAACTCAAATTGTTTGTATCTCGTTCTAAAGGTTGTTTTATGTATATCTGACTCTCGAATTTTTAACTGATGATAGCCTGAGCTAAGATCAATCTTAGAGAAATGAGTCGCTCCCCTCAATTGATCAAATAGGTCATCAATCATTGGCAAAGGATACCTGCTCTTTATGGTTACTATATTTAATTTTCGATAATCGACACACAACTTCATGGATCCATCTTTCTTTTTCACAAATAATACTAGAGCTCCCTGTGGTGATTCACTAGGTCGAATGAATCCCTTTTCACATAGTTCATCCAACTGTGTCTTAAGTTCAATCAATTCTACTAGCACCATTCGATAAGGAGGAATAGCTATAGGATTTGTGTCTGAATAAAGTTCAATCTTGAACTCTACCTCTCTGTGTGGTGGTAGTCCAGGTAAATCGTCTAGGAATACATCTACATATTCTCGTACTATAGGTATTTCCAAAATCTTTTTAGATTCTTTAGATCTAGTATCATCCTCTAGCAATTGTTTGAAGTCCTTACTCTGTTTTAGATAATGTAACATGGTTGTCATAGGACTCCGAGGTAGTCTCCGCATATCCCCATTGACTTTTACTAACTCTCCGGATGGTAGAGTTAATGTGACTCTTCGTCTTGGGCAATTGATCTGAGCTTGGTGTTGAGTCAACCAGTCCATACCCAATATCACATCATACCTTTGGAAAGGTAATAATCTAAGGTCGGTAGTTACTAGTTCGTCTCCAAATCTTAATTCACATGTACAAAGTTTTCGAGTAACTATAGTGTCTCCTGTGGGAGTGGACACATGCAATGGTTCTGGTGATGTGGATGTCACTAGTTGTAATCTCCTAACTAGTTCTTCTAACCCAAATCACTTAGTGGCACCCGAATCAAACAAGACTTTTACAGCAATGTCAAATAACAGGAATGTACCTTCAACAATAGGAATTTGGTCTTCAGGGGCATCAGCAATGTCAAATACTCTAGCCTAATTTTGTCCACGGCCCTAGTTCAGGTTTTGCGCCTGACCCTGATTCTAATTTTGCCCCTGGGTGTTATTTTTTCATGGTAGTTGTTCTTGAGGACTTACATTCTGTTCTCCCTCTTGACGATTTGAAGGTTGTTGTTGCTGTCGTGTCTGAGTTTCGGTGGGACAAAACTTCGATATGTGCCCTTGCTGGTTGTAGTGGAAACACAGCCCTTGACGTCTGACCAACTCTAATTGTTCTTCCGTGGCCAGTTTGGGTTGGTTTTGCCATTGGGGCATTTTGTTTCCATAGCTCTTATTAGCATTCCTTTTCTTCTGATATCCTTGGTGGTCTCTGTCACCTCCTGGTCTCTTGTTTCTATTCCTCAACCTTTCCTTGAAGTTTAGCTCTTGCTCTACGGTTAATGTCCTATCTACGACTTCTCTATACGTTTTTGGGCAGGCTGTCCTTATTAATTTTTGGACCTCAATCTTGAGACCCTAAGTGAAGTGGTTGACCTTCTTCTTTCTTCACTGATTAGTTCAGGTGAGAACTTGGCCAATTCGATAAATTTGGCCTCATACTTGACCACTGTCATCTTTCTGTGCTTTAATTAAATGAAGTCCTCTTGCATCTTTGTCAGTGTTGTTTCAGGGAAGAATTTATCGTAAAATATCTCCCTAAACTCTTCTCAGTTCATTCTGCTAACATTAACAATCGAGTCTGCCATTACCATCCACCACCAGCTTCTAACTGGTCCCTTGAATTGATGGGTAGCCAACAAAACCCTTCTAGGATCCGTTACTCTCAACACATCCAAGTGTTCTTCCAATTCCTGGTACCAGTGGTCAACTGTTAAGCTATCCGTAGTACCATAAAATTGTGATGGTCCCAGTCTTCAATTCTAATAGCAACTTCTTATGTTCACTGTCTTCCAGGTCTTCTGGCTCCTCCTGATGATCCAGAATCTTAGGTGTTGGCATTGGTTGCTGCATCAGAATCTGTTCCTGCACCTGTGGCTGTGGTGCTACCTAAGGTATCATTCGAGATAGTGTCTACTCTATTTACTCCATCACTCTTCAGGTAATTTCATTCATCATATGTTTCATCTTAGCCTAAGCCATGTTGTTTTGTGCTTCCTGAGAGTTAGTGTCTTCAGATGTAGCATCCCTTGTTGCGTCTCTCCTAGGTTTGGTCATTACCTACACATTAACGTCAATTTACTATTCATTTCTTCTACTTTTTTAGTCCGTTCTATCATGAATCTAGATTCAGGTTTCTAGGTTCTTGATTTGTCCAATGGTCTAATAGTTTATTCTTCTAATTTTTTTTTTTGGGTATAGGATTTGGTCCATACATGCATATTCAAATAGTAAGATCATCATACACTCATTCATTCAATAATAGAAGTTCATGCTAGCATATTAAAATTCTAGGCTTCCGGCTATGCCTCCAGGTTCGTGTGTCTCATACTATCCTTACCCTTCGACAAAGACTTACACCTAGAGATTTCATGTAACACCCACAGGAAATCCTACCGGGACTCTTACCCACGTCGTAGGGCCCACGTCATGGCGTGTCACTCACAAGGTACTGTCCCCTCCCCTTGGGGTTTTCCTCCACCTCCGTGGAGATTCGAACCAAGGACCTGGGGCATAAGTACCTTGTTCATTCCTCATCCACTACCATTGAGCTAGTGGTTCAATGGTAGCGGATGAGGAAAGAAATAAGTACTTGAGCCCTAAGTCTTAGGTTCGAATCTCCGCAGAGGCGAAATAAAACCTCAGGGGGCAGGGGACAGTACCTTGTGAGTGACACGCCATGACGTGGGCCCTACGACGTCGGTAAGAGTCCCGGTAGGATTCTCGATGGGTGTTACATTTCACTACACCTAATCAATTTCGCAAATGCATCAATTTCTAAGGCTTCTCAAGCCTCACTATACTTGACTATCACATACCAGCCAAGCATAGGGAAACAAGTTTGTCCAAAGCCACCGATCATTCACCAAACATGGCCCGTCATCCTCCGAGTTCAGGATTCTTCCGTACCCCCAAATTCTTATGCGTCCCACACCACATAGAAACCAAGGATACGAGATCCTCCCGATTTCGTGTCCTAACCAAACAAGTATTTCGTTTTCACATGTTATTAGTCTCTAGTTTATGCCCTAAAAGCTTTTATTTATGATCCACTGTGCTACCCTTAGCGATATCCAAGTTTCTACTTAAGGTCTCTTCCCTAGACCTAGGGACTCAAATCCTCGTTAAAAGGTTCTTTTGTCAAACTGACAACATTGATGCATTCTCGATACCACCTTTGGCATCTACTTTAAACTGTAGTAAGTTCTTTGGCCTTAATTACCACCTCTTGGTTTTTTTTATAGAAAATAAGTGTGTTCTTCAACTTCGACTACTTGTATGAGCTGGTGGGACAACCTCCAAATTGGATGACAAGACCAAAGTCTACTTAGGAACCGTACTTTCTAGAGCAGGATAGCCCATCTCCCTTTCAATGTTTAGCTTTACTCGGGACAAAGCTTACCCACTATTAACTCAACTCGTAATCTTTGTATGCAAACAAAAAAATTGGAAAACATATATTACTTTTTTTTAAATAATTTTTCAAAACGATTTTAATTTTCAAAACAAGAGGTAGGGCTTTCTATATTAATTAGAATTAAAGGACTTACCTGATTAGCCAAATTTTTTTTTTCAAATCCTTGCCCAAAGCATCCACAGCCTAGGTTCTGATACCACCTTTGTAACACTCCAACACCCGAATCTGTCACATACGTCATAGGCCACATGGTTGTCTCATAGCTTGAGACATCATTAACTTTGAGTGCAGTCAATCCTACTTTCTATCCAAAAACTGGGGATATTACTTTTTCTTTACATCATCTATCACATCTGTTAGTTGCACCATATCATATCCCAAAGTATAAAATAAAGTATAAATACACTTGCTTAGAAATAGAATAGCAATAACCTTGGGATTACACAATAACTGAAGACATTAATTTATTATTAGAGTTACGAACAACTTTGTGGGCTCCATAGCCAACTTTTGATAATACAAATACTATCTGGCCTAATGACTGACATCTGACATGATCAAATAAGTTGGGTTACATGCCCTACAATATAAAATAGCAAATAAAGTTCATTTTCTAATATCACTATACTATGATGCAAAACCATGGATGATTTGTTTTTACATTCACGTGTAGAAACAGCGTCTTCGATAGTCACCTGAAAAAGAGTGAGTGGGGTGAGTTCAAGAGCCCAATGGATCATACACAATATAAAATAACATTATTTAAATCAAACACTGAACATGCAAATACTTA
Source organism: Tinospora cordifolia (assembly GCA_030144865.1). Classification (NCBI taxonomy): domain Eukaryota; kingdom Viridiplantae; phylum Streptophyta; class Magnoliopsida; order Ranunculales; family Menispermaceae; genus Tinospora; species Tinospora cordifolia. The sequence continues at coordinate 9,343 of JAJIYU010014960.1, forward strand.
TCGTTCATTAGTCACTTCTAACATTTTTTATCAACAGTCGTTAATTAGACCGAAATGGGTTAACCTCTGTGCTCCAGATCTGAGAAAAGAGATCAATCTTAAAACTCAAATCCTTCTCTGTGAAGTGGGATCATTCTTGAAATCCAATCCACTCTAGTGTCAATCCTGAAAACTAGTTCAAAAGTCCAATACTGCATGGAACACACACGAAGGACGTCCGTCCCCGGCCCAGTACGTGGTTGAAATCTTTATTTAATCTTATTTTTGTGTGCAGAGTATAATAGAATAAATATTTCAACAGTATTTAAACATTTCATCGGTATGACACCATAAATCAACATTTACATAAATAAAAATAATGACTTTTAATTTATGATGTAGAAGATCGTATAAGACGCAACTACAGAGCATACTCTCTTGGTCATGAGCAATATAATAATTTAATAGCATAAAAAAAGACATGAATAAAATTAAACTAAACACACAAGCAAGCATTATTTAGTTCAAAATAATAAATTAAAAGAAAGGAAAGAATTTCACAAATCATTTAATCAATATCCTTGCATACTTCTAGGCATTTAAATAATGTAAACATCACATATTCAACATTAAAATTTAAATAATACTAGAGAGTAAGATAATCACTTCCACCTCAATTGTAGACTCTTTTTGAACCTTTGTGTTGTTATTCCCACTTGTTTCGAGTATTTGATTATTGGTCTTCAGGATCTACATTTTGAAAATGTGATTGAATAAATATCCATGAACAGTACATATGTACAGTACCGTATATATGAACAATACATATTTGTGAACAGTGAATATGAATAGTACTAAATAGTAACAGTGAACAGTACCGTACTTATGAACAGTAAACTATGTATACATGAATAACAACATCTCCAATCTTAAATAGAGACTAGGGTAGAGTTATTATACCTACTTTGATTACTAGAGCCTTCCGATTTCTTTAAAAGATGTGCCCAACAGTAAATTTTCACTACTGCTATGCAGAAACTAGAGTTTTTTCCTTCCTACTACTATATTTGCTGTCCAGAACAGTCGAAGAACAAGAGAAAAAAAAGAGAGTAAGCAAAGAAATTATTTCTTTCTTGCTGGAATAAATTTTCAGAATGAAGGGGGGAGGGGTTTATATAGATTTTTTTTGGTAGAAAATGATGAAACTAAATAGTGGTGAATAGTTTGTTATTGTAGCTACAGTGCCCGTTACTGTAGCTACAGCAACCGCCGAAAGTTATTTTATCTGCCAACAAAATAGTACCTGTTATAGTACATATGCTGCAGTACCATATATTTGAATAGTAAAATTTTTTTTAGTTGAATATCGGGTATTACAAATCTACTGGTGTATGATGCTCAACAAGTTATGGCTCATGGTTTGCAAGAAAAGTCTCCCAAAGTTGGTGGACAAATGATGTTTTGTCATAAACCACGAGTTTATGACTTGGCCTTTTTCCCACATATGTGAAACTAGAAGTGAAGAAGAGTTGAAGGATGCTTACAAAACACTCTTTGCTGGTTTTCCAAGTCTCTCAAAGGCTCAACACACGCACTCATACCTCAAGCTCCCACCAACATTCAAACACCTAGACAATGGTTTTGCCGCCATTTTCTTCTTCTCTTTTTCAATTAGAGAGCCTTAGGTCTTTGGGCTATGCTTCCAAGGTTGAGATTTGAGCTACGGGTGGTCTAACCAAGAGAAAAGAACCTAGTACACTTGCTTGAGTCGTACAAAGCCATGAGGAATAGAGATCATTAATTTACGCAACTTCCATTGTCTCTTTCACTCATTGGAAAAATGAACCAAGGCCCATCTTCTCAATTTTCATAGTTTCTCAAAGTGGCATGATCTAAGCCAATTCTTTAGGGCTAATGAGAATCAAGTTGGACATTGACAAGCATGCTACGTGGTATTTTATTGTCCCTTAGATTGGTGGTGATCTTGATACAAAGTTGTCATCTCTTAAAAGTTAGAGTTTTGTGCATTTTACAGCAGTGTGGTGCACTACACAGTAGTGCACTGCACTGTGTGTAACACCTCGATTTTCAACAGGACCTCCAAACACCTATTATGGGTCGTCATCCATTGAGAATCGGAATACTAGTTAAAATTTTACCTTCTGTTAAAACCTTTCTCTTCAAAATCACATTCATATGTCATTTCTAATGAAATGTCCGAAGTTACGTTTTGTATAAGATAAAAGATCACGTAGTTTCATACTAGTTTCACCGAATTTTCACAATTAGAAACTCAGAATTTATAAATCATAAATTTCAAATTACGCAGCGCAGTCACTATAAAAACTTATATTAAAAACAAGAATTATTAAACATATAATATTGTTCAAAGATATAATCAACTGAAATTCAAATTCAACATAAATACTTGTAAAATAGTGATATTAATTCAAATGAAAACCATACATGAGATTCTATTACAATTAATTAAATAAAATCCAACCTCTAAAGCCATCTATCTTGGACGACCTCCCCATGAGGTGTCCAATAGAAAGTGCAAGTCTTCTGATATAGACTATTGTGCACTACGTCCAAGTGTTCCTGAAAAATAAAATGGGAGTGAGCTCGAAAGCCCAGTGAATCATTCCTACACATCACACGCATTAAACAGACCAAATCCAAAACATTACATACACTTTCAAACATTCATTTAGTTTTGGTCGAAGTATGAGACAAGAAGAGGGTTGAGATGCCTCTCGGTATTCCTCGTGATCTCGTTTAATAATAGAAAGTCTCGAGTACCATCTAAAATCAATCGTGTCACAAGTCATAAGATCACAGCCTAAGAGAGTGCACTTACTGCAGCTCATACCATCTCCCAAAGACTTATAGATGTCGCAGACAGCTCAAAGTTAGGAATACTTAACGATTTTCCTTGGAGCTCGACGATCTCAAGCGATGGTCCCTAGGAGATACCAACTCAATCTGTTTCAGGCTCGTCGATCGTACCGGTATGTGGATTCTTAATAATCCTTCGTCTCGTTTTAATTTCACATACAAATTTAATCACAACAAGCATTTCATAATCCAATAGACAATAAATCAAACTATGCATGCAAATTAAGATAATAAAGCGCATAAGTAAACAATAGAATTTAAATGCATATTTTCCTATTCATGCATGCCATAAATAAATAAATCTAAATGCGAGATTTTCAATTCAAGCATGTCATGAAATGATTGTGAGCAATTTAAACTAATTCATCATTCATCACACATCATTCAAGCATACCAAACAATTTCAATCAATTTCCTAATAAAATTCTAATAACCTAGAACTATTTAATCAAATGCTTTGAATTTTAAATCTATATAATACGTATGAGCAAGGGAATCACGCCCACTTGATTTCGCCGATTTTCAGGGCTCCTTGCTTTCCTTCGAGTAATCCGCTACTATAAAATTGTCAAATCTGAAATTTAACAATCAATAAAATTTATTAAGTTCTGTTAGTGAACTCGCAAGTATACGAGATCGCTTGTAGTAATATCCGGAAAGTCCGGGTATCGTCCTCAGGGAATACTAATGGTGGTTGAATTTTCTTTAACACCAAAGTTGACAAAGATC
>JAJIYU010014961.1:0-13001 GCA_030144865.1 Tinospora cordifolia
GCCCCTATCATCGCGTCGGTACGTGGATTGAGTCATTATTTAATCTTTTCTTAGTGATAAAACACACAATATCGGATTAAGCCATCGGCATAACATGTACATGACATGAAACATTAGATATTTATTCATGGTACAATGCATCAATATTCTTAATTTCTAAACATGCATAACATGTATATTCGTGACACAATAAATAAAGCATGTATATAAAGACATAAATTCAATCAATCATCTTTAAAACATCATCACACATGCAAGATTTATTCAAATTAAAATAAAGAAGTAAAGGTTAGAAGTCAATTCCACATTAAATGCGTCCCTTCCGCGCACCTCTGAAATCCGACAGAGTTCCGTCGCTTCAAGTCTTCCAAACACTCAAGAACTCTTAAAAACACTCAAAAACACTTAAGAATAGTTCAAGATCACTCAAGAACTAAGGGGAATGCCAAGAAGAAGGCTAAAAGGATTCAAGGGGGACTAGTATGCTCTTGAATTGGGATGAATGAAATTGTGAGCATGGGGGTCCCTTATATAGGCTTCAAACTAGTGTAAAATGGCAAGTTTTTTGGTGGAAAACTTGCAAAAATTCAAATTTTCGTGCCCCCCAAGCATAGGAAAATAGTAAGTATTTTTTTTGGAATTTTTTGGAGTTTAGAAACATTTTTTCGGATTTTTATTCGAATTTTTCGTTATTTTTCGATTTTATTTTCTGAGGGTCGATCACGAGCCGTCGGATTGTCCTCAGGATACGTTTCGCGATCAGATCGGGCGAATAAAATTGCAGCCGTTAGATTTTCCTCGAGACACACATTAAAATTTGATCGGCATCGTTAAATTTTCCTCGGATCAACCAACAGAATCGAATCTTCAATCTTGTCCGTCCGATCGTTCTCGAGCGCATCAACAGATCGCGAATTCATTTTTGCGGATGGATCTTCGGCTGTTGGATCAGGCAGATTCGATCTCAGACATTGGATCCTTCTCGATTGATGTGTACGTTCGCGATTGAGTTTTGGCAGTGAGATCTTGGCCGTTGATTATCCTCGATCACAACATCAAATCGCGATTGAGATTTTCGGATTTGGTCTGGACCGTTGATCATCCTCGATCGATGTATCATTTCGCGATCTCCTTAGCGCGCCTCGTTTTGAGCCGTTGGATCGCACAGATCATCCTCGAGTTTCGTGTGCGGTTCGATTTTGCGATGATCGTCTTGTGCTTGTGATCTGGGCTGTTAGATTGAGTCGACCGATCGTGAGTTGTTCGATCTACGTGATTCGGTGTTCCTGAACGTCATTTTAGACTTCGATCGTGACCGTGAGCTCTCAGATCCTACGGATGATGGATTTCTGGCCGTTGGATCGTATTTCTAATTACAAAATCACTTCCTAAAGCTTCTATAATCCGAATTTTAGCAATTACTCACTTTCTAATTGATAAAAACTTGATTGTATTACATAAATTATTCTATTTTATGTACTTACTAATATTTCTCCTTTCTAATTTATTTAATATTATATTTATTAGATATTTTCCCATTTCTTTAATATTTTTAATGCTAATAATTTGTATTTTCCATTTTCATGTATTTTTATTTATTTCATATTTCATTTTTAGATAATAAATTACGTAATTATACGCCATTATTTACATAATATTTGATTTATTTTTAGTAAATACATTTTACTTAATTATATGAATTTTTTCTAATAATATGTAGTATTCACATTTATTGTGCTAACACACACATTTTTCATACCCATATTAACCTATATGTGTATTTATACTTTATTTTTATTTATTTTTTAAGCAATTCCTTAAATTTCATAATTAATTCTATTAAATTCTAATTTTTATTTAATTATCCTAATTTTTATTATATCTCCAATATAAATTATTTTTCATGTGTCAACCCACCATTTGCACCCAAAATTTGTTAAAATCTTTGAAATTAATTTATTCAACTTATTTTATTTATTTTAAATTTTATGACAAAATTCTGGGGTATTACATCACATGTAGAGACAAAAAAGGAGAGAATCCAAAGGAAATAAGAAACATTCTAGAGCTTTGTTTTTGTGTGCCAATATTAGAAACTTATTTGAATTTATGAATCACAACATATTAGAATGTTTCCCTAATAGTAGAGGATGTCCAAGAGAGATTAGTATGTATTATAAACCTTTATTTATGTTCACACACATAAAAGAAACAAATAAGGTTCAAACATTTTGCTCACACTTGGATTGGAAACCTTAGTCGTCCCACTTGTCAATTATGAGTACACTTGCCCTCTTTATGCAAACCATCCCCTTATGAGTTTAGAAATATGCCCAAACGTGGTGAGCTACCCTAGATGCCCTAGATGCCCCCTTGTGCTCATGAACACCTATAAATACTCCCTCTTGTTCACATTCATCTCATCCCAAATCAAAGAGTTGACACTTCCCTCTTTGTTGTTCTTGCCCTCTTATTGGCACCTCTTATCACTCTCTTTTATTTCTTGTGCGAGCAGTTCTTATTTTAGTGTTTAGAGAGTTGTTGAAGTATAATCGTTGGTGATTAGAAGTTTTGAAGTTCTAAAAGTGGTGGATAAGGGGAACTTCTGTCGGATTCTACAAAGAAACTCGAATTGAGGTGGTGAGAATTTCTAGAACTCCTTTACTACTTCAAGTCTATAGTATATTCATATTTGTTTCTAGTTTTCAACATGTTTTTATTTAAGTTTGAAGCATGTTTGATCAAGTTTTATTTTCAATTTAATATACTTTCATATTTTAATTCATACATGATAGCATAACATTCTTAGAAACCATGCTTAGGCTTATTTTTGAATATTTAAGCATGCCTTGTATGTTTTCATGTTTTCTTGATTATTTAAATTCTAACATTAATTATTTTGATCTCGTTTCATATTTTTTTGAAATTAAATATGAGAAAGTGAAGATAACAACTACGTACCATCACAGTAGCCTAGGTGATGCTATGGGTGTTCTTTACATATACTTAGTGTATATGAGTAACATCACTAAGGGTGGATGTGTTTTAAAATACTTCAAATGTGGACATGTGATCCTTATTTCTGATGGAATGTGACAAGATGAAATTTTATTCCATCCCAGAATAGTAATATTTTAATGAAGAACATCAAGGGATTAAAAAACCCCTTTTGGTAACAAGATATTGTTTGAAACGCTTAATGTTTATAAGTGATTGGAATTTGATGTACTTTTGATTTGAATTAGTAAATTAATAGTTTGATGAATGATCCACTGGGCTATGTGCTTACCCTTTCCTTCTATTTTTCAGGAATTTAAAATGCATGAGCAAGCTTGCTAATGTATAGAAACTCTATTTTTTAGAAATTTTCTATGTAAGGGCATATTGCCCAAAATTTGAACAATGACTTCTGTTGAATTTTTGTTTTAAATGTTAGAGTTATGTACTATCCTTTTCATTATTTGAATTTCAAGCATGTATCCCTTTATTTTATTCAATAAATAAAGATTGAAGTTTTTCTTTTATCTCTCTTGTAATAGTCTTATTAAAATAGAATTAAATTATTTGGGTTGTAAACTCATTGAGAAATAATAAGACTTGAGATAATAGAAAGTGATGGAAGTTGTGTACTTGTAAATGTAACATTGGACCCAACCCGCCTTGTGTTTGAGCTTGAACTTGTCTCTTGGGAGTTGGGGTGTTACACGAGACTTTCAATTGGATTTAACCAAAAGGCGAGTCAGGCCGATGTGACATTTATAAGTACACAACTTGCCTCACATTATTTTTCAATTATCCCAAGTCTTATTAATTCATAATGAGCACACAACCCAAACAGTTTAATTTTAATTTAATAAGACTATCACAAGGGAGATAAAAGAGTACATAACTTAAATTAAAAAACTAAATTTAGCGGAAGTCTTAATTTGAACAATCAAAATTTGGGCAACATACCCTTACATATAAATTTTCAAATTTAAAACCTTATCTAATTTCAGTAGTTTCCATGATTCGTTTTTCTAAAAATAATAGAAGAAGGGGTGAGAACATAGCCTAGTGGATTATTTTATAAACAACTAAATTCTTAATTCAAATCAAAAGCACATCCAAATTCAAATAGGTACATACATTAAGTGACTCAAATAATATCTTTGGTTATTGTTGACATTAAGACTGAAAGGGGTTCTAATCCTTTGATTTTCTTATCAAAATACTCCACTTTTAGATGGAAAGACAATTCATCTTTTCATATTCCATTGGAATAAGGATTTCATGTCCATATTTCAAGTACATTTGGTTATGCCCATCCAAACCCAATGATGAGACCCTATGCACTAAGTATATGTAAAGAACACCTATAACATCACTTAGATTACTATGACAATACATGGTTCATAAACTTCAAAGTCTTCAACTTAATTCTTACATATTCATGAATTAAAAATCAGAATAATAAAATTAAGAATAAACAATCAAAAGCATGAAAACAATGCATAGCATGCTTCATAATAGAAATCAAACCTAAGCATTGAAACTCGGCGTGGCATGGTATCATGAATACTTAAAATATGCAAACATGATAAACTGAATTTAAATCATGATGAGACATATTGAAAACTAAAACTAAACATGCTAAACTGAAAATAAAAGATGCATTAACATGCTAGAAACTCAAACTAGCAAAGTAGAAGTGTAAGAAATCTCATCCACCTTAAGAAGTGTTTTCTGAAAAATTCAGCAAAAGTTTCTTTCTTTTGTGCACTTCAAGAAAAATCAACAACTTCAAGAATGCAGAAGTGATCTAAAATCCTAACATTTCACTGAAAATCACTCAAGAACACAAGAGACTGAGAAGGGGTTGCCAATAAGGAGTTCTAGAACAAGCTAAGATGACAGTGTCAACTCTTGCTTTAGGATGAAGAAAATGAGAGCACAAGGGGGGTTTATATAGATTTTCAAAACAAAAGGGGACACATTTTGGGCAGCTTGGGTAGATTTCAGAGAGCATCTTTCCATAAACCAAGAGTAGCGACTTGAATTGAAGATCTTTCTTTATTCCTTATGTGAACACGGTTTAGCAAGTTTTGGGGACTATGGTTCCTATTCACAAGATATGATTCCCATTTGGTTTCCTAATTATGTGTGAGCATAAACAGGTTTTGGAAGGCTTCTAATCTGATTTGGGATGTCCTTAATGGTAGGATTTTGTGAGCAAGAATCTTCCCTAATCAATTCCTTTGCTTGGGCACCACAAATGAAATGAATTTTGGATGCCTAAACCAATTGAGGTGTTTACTTCATTTCATTTCATCCCTGAGTGGCTCTAATACCAAATTGTAGCATTTGTTGGCCTAAGCTACTGATACTGTCCTTGCTTTGCCAATTTCAACAGAGATATGAGGTTTTTCAAATGCGTTGGCACTGTCACTACACGCCTGCCACATTTAGCCTAAAAATCACTCTTGTACATGCCCGATGTGGGATATTATAGGTTTGGGAAACCTTAGTTGTCAAGACATTTGTGAAATTGTTTGGGTGTAGTGAGATCTTCTATTGGAAATTTGTGTTGATGGGTAGGGGTGGCATGAGATGCTTGAACTTAAAGGCACATATGGAACTTGAAATTTCACTATGCTAGCATGAATTTGTATAATTGTATGATTGCTTTCTTGATTGAATGCATGCCATGCCTATTTAAATTCATGAGAATATCACATGCTTCTCATTATAAGACCAAATCATATGCCCAACAACATTAGAGGGCCTTAAAACCCTCAAACAAAACTTGGAAGAATAAACTACTAGGCCACTGAATGAATCAAGAACTTAGTGACATGAATTTAGAGTCACGATAGTGCGAATGAAATAAAAAGCTTAGGGAAACAAACTAAACGAACAAATATGGATAAGATGGCTATTTTCTCATGTCTAGAAAAATATTTTGTATCTCGAGGGTAACGAAAGACGAGTTGTGTACCCTAGAATAAATTATCTTAGCTCTTTCATTGTGATACCTTATTGGATACTAAAATAATTTTTGACTTGTAGATAGTGGTTGGATCCAAGAGATATGCGACTAAAGCTACTACATCTAACAAGACTAAACTGCGAGGATAGGAGGCACAGACTAGTATGGCTGAGACTCAAATGGAGAACTCAAATGGAGAACATGATGATAGAGGTTACCAGGAGGGTCATAAAGCAGATTATGAGAGCATTACCTCAAATGATACCACAGGCACTGTGGTAGCCGCAGGTACAAGAACAGATCCTGCAGTAACCGGTACTAGTGCTCGAGCTCATAGTTGATCAAAGGGCAAGCGGGGATATGGAAGATAAGGAACAAAGGGACATGTTGATGGAGTTGTAGAAATTTTGGCCCTCTTAATTTCTAGACACCTTAGGGGCAACGGGTCACTATAGAGTGGTGCTAGTTAACCATTAGTTCAAGGGACCAACTTGAAGTTGGCGGTAGATGCTAAAGGCAAATCCAAACACTAATGTCAAAGAGATGAATTGGAGGAATTCAAAGAAGTATTCTATGAGAAATTATTTTCAGTAGCTACACTATAAAAGATGTAGTCAGATTTTGTTAGGCTGAAGCAGAGAGATGTAATGGTGGTTGAATATGAGATAAAATTTATTAAACAGGCCAAATTTTCACCTGAACTAATGTGAGAAGAGGAAATAAAGGGCAATTGATTTTCACAGGGTCACAAGATTGAGATCCGAAAGGTGATAATGCCACTGGGCCTATGGACATATAGAGGACGTCTTATAAAGGGCATTAATATTAGAGCAAGAACTCAATCTTGAATAAAGATTAAGGAATAAAAACAAGATGCTAGGAAATGACAAAGGCCACCAAGGAGCTCAGAAAAAACATAACAAGAATGGTGGGAAAGCACCTCAGACTCAGCAACTAGTACAACCTAAGGAGGAACCAAATGAACAGGCAAGGAGACTAGGTTGTGTTACCTATGTAGGCAAACAGCTCACATAGGTAGTAATTGTCCTACAGCACCTGCTCCGGTTCTCAAGAGTCATACAATAATTAGGGAGGAAGAAAAAATGGACCATCCATAAGGTAGATAATATCAATAGAATGTTAACCAAGGACAAAACTAGGGTCGTGGTCAAAACTAAGCCAGAGTGTTCCCTATTGTCGATGTCCAAGAAGATCAAGTCCCTATTGTAGAAGGTACATTCCTATTATTTAATGTTGCTTTGAAATTATTGTTTGATTTGGGTGCCACAAAATTTTTCGTTGCTGAGAAACTAGCAAATAAACTGCAACTAATAACAAAAACTTTGCCCATGACTTTGAATGTATCGACACCCAGAGGGAACACTGTTACTTAAAAAAGGATGTGTAGTTGTAGCCTAAGATTTTTGGATAAACTAATCTCAGTTGACCTTTGTATACTACCATTTTATGGATTTGATGTGATCTTGGGGATGGACGATTAAACCACTGTAAGGCACATATAGATTGTCCTAAGAGACAAGTAACCATAACATTACCTTGAGGAAAAATCTATGAAATCAACTGCGATATGCAAAGATTAACTAGAAGCCCGATGATAGCCATGTTGAATTGCCTCAGGCAAAAAGATGAGCTCAAGAAATTCTCTGAAGAGGACCCCATAAAGCAAAGAGGAATCTAAGACTTAGAAATGGTTAGGGAATATGAAGAGGTTTTTCCAAATAACTTACCTAGACTACCACTTGCTAGAGAAGTAGAGTTCAAGATTGAACTTCACCATTGAACACACCTCGTAGCTATATCTTTCTACAAGATGGCACCAGTAGAGCTAATCAAGTTAAAGATTCAGCTAGATGAGCTTCGAGAAGAAGGATTCATCAGGCCAAGAAGAAAGATGGGTCTATGAGACTATGTGTTGCCTATCGAAAATTGAACCAGGCAACAATAAAGAACAAGAACCCCCTACCTAGGATTAATGATCAATTCGATCAATTGAGAGGAACCACTCATTTTTAAAAGATTGATCTTAGGTATGGATATCCCCTTAAAAATTTGAGAGTCACACATACACAAGACAACCTTCAACACACAGTACGGACACTTCAAATTCAAAGTGATGCCCTTTGGTATGACCAATCCCCCAACAACTTTCATGGATTTGCTAAATCAAGTAATTAAACAATACCTATAATACTCGAAATTCGAGTGAAAAAATTATTGTTCAAAAATACGATCTATACCGTATACTGTAGCTTGTACTATTTTGTCAGTAGACAAAAGAACTTTCGGCGAACATTGTTGCTACATTAACGCACTGTTCACTACAATTCATTTTCATCGTTTTGTTCCAAAAAAACCTGTATAAACCCCCTCCCCCCTCATTTTGAAAATTCATTCTAGCAAGAAAGAAATAACCTCTTTGCTTACTCTCCTTTCTTCTCTTCTTCTTTGGCTGTTATTGACAGTAAATATAGTAGTAGGAAGGCGAAAACCCTAGTTTCTACATAGTAGTAGTGAATGTCTACTTTTGGGCACCTTTTTTGGAGCAATTGAAGGGCTTTACAAATTAAAGCAAATCCTTAAGATTGATAGTCAAAGACTCGAAACAAGTTAGAATAACGATGCTAGGATTCAAGAGAATCTACTATTGAGGTGGAAGTGATTACCTTACTCCCTAGTATTATTTGAATTTTAACGCTGAATATGTGATGTTTACATTACTTGAATGCCTAGAAGCATGCTAGGATGTTGATTGAATGATTTGTGAATGACATGAATATATGAATGTTAGATTAACATAAGTTATATGTCCATCTTCAGTGTTTACATGCTTTTATACTTATATGAAATGATTGTTGCCATATTTATACTTTAGAAAATGATCAGCATGATTACATTATTGTACAATGATGCTTTATATGTAATGAAACGTTTGCTGATACACAAGCAAAGATAAATTTAGAGTTGAACCACGCATCGTCGCAATGGTCCATGGGGGATCACTTTGGGTGTTCTTGTGATAAAAATGATTGGTTTGCCCCTAGTTCCCGATAATAGAACTATGGGTGTGACCCTAGTTCTTTGGTGATGGAGCAATGGGTGTGACCCTAGTTCCTGGGTTGGGTGATGGTGTGCCCCTATCCCACTGAAATTTGCAATACGGTGCAGTTTCTTCATCTTTTCTGATATGATGATGATGAGAGAACACCAAGGTTAGACCCTTCGGTCTAATTAACAATTGTTGATAACTAAATGTTTTGAAACATCTAATGAATGATAAGTGTTTGCATGTTCAGTGTTTGATTTAAACAATGCTATTGATGTACTTTGTATAATCCATTGGGTTCTTGAGCTCACCCTACTAACTCTTTTCCAGGTAACTATTGAAGATGTTGCTTCTAGCAAATGAATGCAAATCAGTAATAGTGTGTTTCACAGTATGAGGATATTAGAAAATGTACTTTATTTTCTATTTTCAATTGTTTGGCGTGTGACCCACCATATTTAATCTTGTCAGATGTCGGTCATTAGGCCAAACAGTATATGTTTTATCAAAAGTTGGCTATGGGGCCCACAGAATTGTTCATAACTCTGATCATAAATTAATGCCCTTTCAGTTATTATGTGATGCAGGTTATTGTTGTTCAGTTTTTAAGCAAGTTTATTTATAATTTATTTTGTACTTTGGGATAGGATTTGGTGCAACTAAAGATGTGATGGATGACGTAAAAAAAAATTAATATCCTCGATTCTCAGATAGAAAGCAGGATTGGCTACACACGAGTGAAATTACTTCTCAAGTTACAAGACAAACAAATCGCCTTTGACGTATGTGATAGATTCGGGAGCCGGGGTGTTACAAAGGTGGTATCAAAGCCTAGGCTGTAGTTGCCTTGGGCAAAGATTAGAAAAAATTGGTTGGTCAGGTAAGTCCTTTAATTCTAATTAATTTAGAAAGCCCTACCTCTTGTTTTGAAAATTAAAATCGTTTTGAAAAATTATTTTCAAAAAAAAAGAGATATATGTTTTTTAATTATTTTGTTTGGATAGAATAATTACGAGTTGAGCTGATAATGGGTAAGCTTTGTCTCGAGTAAAACTAAACATTGAAAGGGAGATGGGTTATCCCGTTCTAGAAAGCACGGTTACTAAGTAGACTTCGATCTTACTGTCTGATCTAGATGTTGTCCCACCAGATCATACGAGTAGTCAAAATTGAAGAACACACTTACTTTCTATAAAAAAAACTAAGAGGTGGTAATTTAGGGCAAAGAACTTACAATAGTTTAGAGTAGATGCCAAAGGTGGTATCGAGAATAGATCAACATTGTGGGTTTGACAAATGAACATTTTAACAAGGATTTGAGACCCTAGGTCAAGGGTAGAGAGTTGGGTGTTGCTAAGGTGGCACAGTGGATCATAATGAAAGCTTTTAGGGCATAAGCTAGAGTCTGGTAATGTGTGAAAACAAAGCACTTGTTTGGTTAGGACACGAGATCGGGAGGATCTTTTATCTTTGGTTTCTATGTGGTATGGGACGCATAGGAATTCGGGGATATAGAGGAATCATGGACTTGGAGAATGATAGACCATGTATGGTGAGTGATTAGTGGCTTTGGATGAACTTATCTTCCTATGTTTGGCTAGTATGGGACAATCAAGTGTAGCTGAGCTTGGGAAGCCTAGGACATTAAGACACTTACAAAATTGTTTGGGTGTAGTAAACCTTTGAGTAGAAGTCTATGTCGATGGGCAAGGGTGGTATGAGACACTCAAACCCAGAGGCATTGATGGAAGTTTAGAATTTTACTATGCTAGCATGAACATGTATGATTATATGAATGTCTGATTATTTTGAATGCATGCTTTATTTATTTGAATATCGTAAATAGGTATATTACATGTATTGTGACCATGAAACCAAATCTTGTACCCAACAACATCAGAGGACTTTGAAAATCCTCAAAACAGAACTTAGAAGCATAAACTGATAGGCCACATAACAAATCAAAAACCTAGAAACATAAATATAACATCACATTAGTATAAAAGGAACAAAAACTTGATAAAACAGACAGGACAAATAACTAAATGAAGGACAACTATTTTCCTGAGTCTGAAAAAACATTTTAGATCTCGAGGGGTTTCAAGCTTTAAACACAAGTGATTCAATGATACCCAACAACAAAAAGGGCCAACTTTTGTGGTGGGTAATGATGACCCAAATAACAGGTGGCCACCTGAAAATCATTTTATGGTAACACAAGGTTGATGATCATGTGCCTAAGATTGCCCTGCCCAAGATCTTGGTGAGATTGAATGGTCTAAGTTATTGTAGTTCATTTACTATGTTTTACCCTTAGTATCTTCTTGCAACACACCATTTACAACAATAAAATCAATAATAATAATAATAACAAAAAACCTATTTGATCTCTCGATCTAGTAATTTTTTTTTTCTTTTTTTGAGAAAGATCACATAGAAATCAGAACGCCCAAGAAGAAAAAAAAATATTACAAACTGAGGCAAAACCAAAGTTTATATGATAACTTTAGTCTCTCTGAATGAAACAAGCCAAACAAATGCTTCTTCTTCTTTTTCTTCTCTACTAAAAAAAAGAGGGTTGTTGCTATTGATGAAACACATAACCTCCAAAACCAAGATCTTGACTCACTAGAAAAAGATCTTCTATGCACCCATTTTCTAACATTTGAGGACCAATGTTGTAATCATTAACTGTTTCATAAATAATATTAACATTGCATGATGATAATAAAGAGGATGACGATGACGATTGCCCATTAGCCCATAACATTCCATGATTCAGCTCTTCCATATACCTGGATGAAAACATGCATTATTTGACATCAAATCTGATTCTAATAAAGACCAAGTATTATTTGAAGCATTAAGATCAAATACAAGAACATTGTCAGGGTGACCAGGCATAGTGGTAGTAGTAGAAGGATCAAAAATCAATGGGATTGTTTGAGTTTGAGTTGGAAGATGGCCTTAAGCAACTAGCAGGAATTATGCTCTACAAGTGCCCAAATCTTGAATCATTGGAGCAAAAGAAGTTATTAATGTTTTTGTTGTCATAGGTATGAAACCCAATTGATGAAACATCACCACACGTATGAAAAACAAATTAAACGAGTGACAACAAAGTACTAGTACTACTAACGTTAGTAGTGGTAGTATTTGAAGTGTTGCCATTGGAATCATTGCTAGGAGGTGAAAAAAGAGAGAGAAAAGTAGAGTTTTGACAGTAAATGAAATTGGTTCTAGCTTGGGAGCCTCTCATGGAAAGAGCAGCTTTGTCATAAGCAAGAACAACTCAAGGTCAGTATCAAAAGTTCCCAGCCAACATCTTCCATTAATTGTAAAAATCTCTACAGCTTATCTTCCCCAAGGCCACCTCCTTACACCAAGAAACCTTCCTGATCTCCTTCTACTGGGTCCTCTGATGAGCTCTTGATTACTAGTGCCACTGACTTGAGTTGTAGTCGTTGTAGATTGGATTGGAAAAAGGTTCATTTGAGTAGACCCACCAGTTTCTTGAATATCATAGATCTTAGAAATTTATCTTAGCTTTTTCGATCTTGATATTGTTGAGGGAGGTCGAGGAGCTTGTAAGCACATCCGGTCAGAGATAGGAACTTTTGGTTCTGCCAGAGAGACAGAGGATGAATCAAAAAGAGTAGACCAAGAGAATGACTCTTACTTTTGCACAAACCAAAAGGAGGAGATTTAGATTGGGATTGAGACACCTGAGACATCTACACAAGGATGTTTGCAAGTGGTAGCTCATTGTCTAAAGAATTCGAGTTGAGCTTCACCAATGGTGGGACGAACTTGCGAGCTAGGGTTTTAAACCATGACGATTTTGGCCTCTACTCGTTGTGTAATACCCCAAAATTTTGTCAAATAACTAAAGATAAATAAGTTTGAGAAAAATAAATAAAATAAGTTGAATAAATTAATTTCAAAGATTTTAAGAAATTTTGGGTGCAA
>JAJIYU010014962.1:0-12943 GCA_030144865.1 Tinospora cordifolia
GTTTTTTTTTTTTTTATACTTTTTTTTTTTTTTTTTTTTAAACCAAAATTTTTAAAAAGGGTTATAGGATCTTGGGGTTTTATAAACTTTCCCCCCCCCCCCCCCCCCCCCAAAAAAAAAAAAAAAACAAAAAAAACAAAAAAAATTCATCTTCAAAATTTAAAATATCGTACTTACTTGTTCTAATACTTTTCAGTCAACCATTCGTAGTAAAGAGGTCTAGATATTTATTTGTCATCTCACTTTTCAATTCCCAAGTTTGCCTCTTCAACACCATGATGCCTCTAGAGAACTTTGACTAACAGAATTTTTTTCGTTCTCAAGCTTTGTACCTTGATATCTATGATCTTGACAACAACTTCCTAATATGTGGCATCATCTTGAATGTCAATCTCCTCCCAATGGATTATGTGAGAGAGATTTGGTTCATATCTTCTCACATCGACACATGGAACACATTACGAATTGAGGACATTTTGTTTGGTAGTTCTAGCTTGTAGGCACATTTACCAATCCATCGAAGTCTTTTGAATGGATTGATGAATCTGGGTGATAGCCTTCCTTTATAACCAAATCTTCTAATTCCCTTTTAAGGACTAGTTCTCGAAAATACCTTATCACTATTTTTCGACTCAAGGGTCTTCTTCTTTTATCTGCATAACTCTTTTGTCAGCTTTGTGTCGTGGCCAGTCTCTTCTAAATTTGTTTGACCTAATTATTTGCCTTCTTCACTAGATCTGGCCCTTTAAGCATATGATCTTCAAAGTAAGGCCAACATGATGGTTACTTGTAGGGTCTGCCATAAAGAGCTTCACAAGACACCATCTTTATGCTCACTTAATAATTGTTGTTATAGGTGAATTCTGCCAAATGTAGATACTTGGTTGCCCTTAAAATTAAGGATGAAAGATCTCAACATATCTTCTAGTGTCTTAAAGATTTTTACATACTGTCCATCAATCTGTGGAAGGAAAGTTGTGCTTATAGTGAGTTTGGTGCCCAACTCCTGCTGTAGACTTTGCCAAAATTGTGATGTGAATCTAGAGTCCCTATCTAGTATAATAGTCTTGGGCACACCATGAAGTCTTACCATGTGCCTCACATAGAGTTCTCCGAGCTTATTAACTGGAACTGTGGATCCTATGGATGAGAAATGGGTCACATTAGTGAGACAATTTACAATCACCTACATTATATCTTCTCCTTTCTAATTCTTGGGTAACCTGCTAACAAAGTCCATTGCAATGTTATCACATTTTCACTATGGGATTGAGAGTGGTTATAACAATCCAATGGGCTTTCTATGTTCTACTTTTACCTGTTGACAGGTTAGACATTTCGAGACATACTTTGTTAAATCTCTTTTTATTCCTCTCCACCAATACGTTTTTTAGAGGATCTAATACATCTTATTGCCACCTCTTGGATGCACTGTATATTTAGTCTGATGTGCTTCATCCAGTATGGTCTTTCTATTTTGCCCACTCTCTGGTACACAAATTTTATCCCTAAGTTTCAATGTGCCTTCAACATTGATTTTGAAATCAATGTGCTTGTCTTGTTTAACTTCTTCGATCAGATTTGTGATCCGCTTATCTTGCCTCTATTCATCTCTGATCTAATGCAAAATATATGGCTGGCAAGTCATATTATAAAGGTACACTTGCTTCCCATCCAAGGTCATGCCCAGGTTATAATCCTAACTAGTTGGTACATCTAACCCTTTTTCTCCTCTTGTTTGCTAAACTTCTTGTTCAAAGCATCTGCTACTACGTTTGCCTTCCCTAGATGGTAATGCAATTGAAAATCATAATCCTTAAGGAATTTCATCTATCTATGTTGCCTAAGATTCAACTCCTTCTAGATATATACATACTTCAAATTCTCATGGTTTGACAATAGGTTAAACTTCTCTGCATGGAGATAGTGCTTCCAAATCTTTAGTGCAAACACAATTACGGCTAATTCCAGGTTATTTGTAAGATAATTCTACATGTGAATCTTTAACTGTTATGAGGCATTTGCAGTAACCTTCCCTTTTGTATTAAAACCGCACCCAATCCATCTCGCGATGCATTTGCATATAACCATATCTAATACCATGTGTAGGAATAACTAATATGGGGCCTGATGTATCTCTTCTTTAATTCTTAGAATGATTGTTCATATTTCTCATCCCAAATGAATTTGACTCTTGTTCTAGGTAACTTTGTCTGCACACTTGGTTCATCAAATCCATGAAGGCTCCCAGGGCATTGGTCAAACCAAAAGGCATCACGGTGAACTTGAAGTGTCCATATCTTGTTCTAAAGGCTGTCTTGTGGATGTCAGACTCTCGAATCCTCAGCTGATGATATCCTGACCTAAGATCAATTTTAGAGAAATGAGTGGCTCCTCATAATTGATCAAATAGATCATCAATCCTAGGTAAAGGATATTTATTCTTTACTGTAGCTTGATTCAACTTCCAGTAGTCGACACACAGTTGCAAGGAACCGTCCTTCTTTTTCACGAATAATACTGGGGCTCCCCAGGGTGATTTGCTCGGCCTGATGAAACCTTTTTCCCTGAGCTCGTCCAGTTGAGTGTTCAGCTCAATTAGTTCTGCTTGCGCCATTCTATAAGGAGGTATGGCTATAGGGTTGGTTCGAGGGTAAAGTTCAATCTTGAACTCTAACTCTCTTGCTGGTGGTAATCCAGGTAAGTCATTTGGGAACACATCCTCGTACTCAGTGACTACAGTTATATTGTGAATATTCTTCAAATCAGTAGGTTCTTCTTCAGAGAGTTCCTCAAACTCATCCGCCTGCTTCAAACAATTCAGCAAGGTTAGGGTTGGACTCCTTGGTAGCTTCCACATATCCCCATTGATTTTAAAGATCTCCCCAAAAGGTAATGTTATGGTTACTCGTCTCTTAGGACAATCTATCTGGGCCTGGTACTGGTCTAACCAATCCATCTCCAAGATTACATCATAGCCATAAAAAGGTAGGGTATATAGGTTGATTGTTAACAGTTTATCCCCAAACCTAAGGTCACAACTACACATCTTTTTGAAGCCACATTGGTCCCTATTGGTATGGACACATTCAAAGTCACAAGCATTGTTTTTGTCACAAGTTGTAACCTATCAGCTAGTTTTTTTGAAATAAAAGATTTTGAGGCACCTGAGTCAAACAATAGTCTTACAACAACATTAAACAATAAGAATGTACCTTCTACTCCAAGGGCCTGGTCTTCTTGGGTCTCAACCACGAACATTCTGGCCTGGTTCTGACCATGACCCTGGTTTTGCCCTTGATTGGCATTCTGATTCTGTCTGGCTTAAGGTTGCCCATTTTGACTTCCCCCCTGAGTGTTCTGTTGTTGTTGATGGGAAGCTTGAGCCGGTGCAGTTGGGCAATGTTTTGCCAAATGACCCTTCTGCTTGCACACATAACGCAATCCCAGCCTCTTAGCTTCTTCCCTTGACTTGTCCTTGTTCTGCCCCTGTTTCTATGTCTGTGGTGCCTTTCCACCACTCTTATTCTTTTTCTAGGCCTTTGGGTTCTCTATTTCATTACTAGGCCCCTTGTTCTTTTCCTCTCAACCTTTGTCTTAAGTTGAGTTCATGCCCTAGGATCCCTATATGTCTTTAAGCTTAGAATCATAATCACTTTTTGAATCTCAATCTTGAGATCCTGAGCAATCCAATTAGCTTTCATTCTTTCTTCTTATATCAGCTCCCGAGAAAACTTATCTAATTTAGTAAACTTTCACTCGTACTCATCTATAGTCAAGTCCTTTTGATTCAACTTGACGAAGTCCTCTTGTAGCTTCCATAGTGTCATTTCCGAAAAGAACTTTTCATGGAAGACCTCTTTGAACTCTTTTCGGCTCATCTTTTCAACATCAATCTTTGTTTCAGCAAACATTTGTACTATCATGACTCTAGATTCAGTTTCTAGGTTCTCGATTTGTTCAGTGGCCTAAAGTCTTTCTTCTAGGTTCTTTTCATGCATGGGTACAAGATTTGGTTTCAAAGCAACTAAACATTACAACATGCTTATCATACAATCATGCAATAAAGTTAGCACAACAAGGTTCCAAGCTTCCACCTAAGCTTTCAGGTTCAAGTGTCTCATACCACTCTACCCCTTCCACTTAGACTTTCACTCAGAACAGAGCCGCACCCAAACAATTTCGCAAATTGCTCGATAACTAAGGTTCTCGAACCCACTATACTCAACCGTCCCATACCAGCGAGCATAGAGAAACCCATTCTGCTAGAGTTACCGATCATTCACCACACATGGTCCATCATTCCCCGAGTCTAGGGTTCCTCCATAACCCCGAATTCCTATGCATCCCATACTGCATAGAAACCAAAAATTATAGAAGCTTCCCGGTCTCGTGTCCTAATCAAACAATTTTCTATTTTTACACAAGTTTAAGTCTCTAGCCTATGTCCTAGAGTTTTATGTTTTTGATCCACTGTGCCACCCATGGCTACACTCGTTTCTACTTAAGGTCTTTTCTCTAGACCTAGGGTTCAGTTCTGATTGACTTACAACCTCTGTCTGGACAAGGTACCACCTTTGGCATCCTTTGTGACTTCTAATCAATTCCTGGCCCTAATTTTCCACCTTCTATTTTTTTTAATAAAAAATAAGAGTGTTCTTCAACTTAGACCACTCATGTGAACTGGCGGGACAACCTCTGTGAACTGGCGGGACAACCTCTAGATCGGGCGGCGAGACCGAAGTCTGCTTAGCAACCGTGCTTTCTAGGGCAGGATAACCCACCTCCCTTTCAATGTTTAACTTTACTTGGGACAAGGCTTACCCACTATCAGCTCAACTTGTAGTTTTTGTATCCAAACAAAAGCATTTTCAAAACATATATTTCTTTTTTGAAAACACTTTATAAAACGTTAATCAATTTCAAAAATAGAAGGAAGGGCGTTCTAAATTCAATTCAATTCAAGGTGAAACCTTAAGTTTGAGTTTCTCATTCTAGTCCAGTATTTCTACTAACTGGGCTCTGATACCATGCTTGGTATCAGAGGAGACTTTCTATTTTTGATATAGCAACTAACGCCCAGGCTCTAATACCACCTTTGGTATTAGAGTAACTTTCTAATTCTTGCCCAGTTCATCTACTAACTGAGCTTTGATACCACCTCTGTAACACTCCAACACCCGTATCTTTAAGTAGTGTACTTAACAAAACGGCGGGTCGGGCCGGTGCTACGTTACAAGTGACACACACTTGTTCTTTTCTTTTCAATATCTCGAGCCTTTGTATAAAATTCAAGAATAAAAATTTTTCAATAAAATCAAGGCAAATTAAAAGAGATAAAGAAATTCAAACTATTTTATTCATAATAGAAATTGAAAGTACTAAACTCTTCAAAAAGAACTAATGGTTACAGCGAAAGTCTTCAAAATACTTTTCAGTTGAAAAACATAAAAACTTTGGGCAACATTGCCTAAAAATTCTAAAAAATATAATACTGTAGACACTTTCTAAGAAACTATCTATATTCAACTGTTCCATGTGTTTCATGTTCCTGAAAAATAAGAAAGGAAGGAATGAGCACATAGCCCAGTGGATCCTTTTCGAACAATCGTCTTTTATATTCAAACTCATAACACAATCATAATTCAAACACTTGCAATCATTAGGCATTTCAAAAAACAATTTGTTTAAGTCGAGTCTCAGACCAAAAGAGCCTTTAATCCCTTGATGTTCTTAACCAAGTAAATAGAGCCCACTTAGCATCAACCCATTACACATAGTGACCCACCAGTAGTACACAACCCTCAAGTACTTAGGTCTGAAAACTATATAACCTAACTCATATGAAAAAAACATCCATAGTGTCGCCTTGACCACTATGATGGTACATGGTTATTATCACCATCGTTTTTTATTAATTCTCATATCATGATCTCATAAAATAAACTTCAGAATATGAAATCAAACTAAAATTCAGAATATACATGGTCAATTCAGAAATAGTCATGAAACATGAATCATACTTTAATTTAAAAGCCTAAGAATGATACTAACATGACATGGATGATATCATTGCTCAAACATGAATCAAATTTGAAATACTAAAATAAACATTTAAAATTCTGAAAGTGAAATTGAAAATCTTTGAATTCAGTGAAAAACACACAAACAATGAGTATGCCATGAATTTAAATAAGAATAGAAAGGTGTTTTAAAAATCACTTCCACCTTGTGACGCTTTCTTCCAGAATTTCGGCAACAATTCCCCTCACGTACCAATGCCTATGAAGATCGCCAAACTTTATTTTTCAAATTCGAGAGAAGAATTTCTCCCACATACAAGAAGGGAAGATGGGAAGAGGTGTCAAGAAGAAGGCTTAGAGAAAACAAGAGGAAAATTCAACTCTTATTTTTGGAATGAATGAAATTGAGAGCATAGGAGGTTTATATAGGTTTTTAAAGGGAGAAAATTAGAAAGTTTTGTGTTCTTCTTTGAATAAAACACCCTAATTTCGTACTTTCTAATTTTTGGAGCAAAATGAGTAATTTTTCAGATTTTAGAAATAATTTTTTGGATTTAGAAACTATTTTTCAAATTTTTTTTGCATTTTTTGTTATTTTTTGGTAATTTTTATATTTTAAATATTGGATTTTATCGGGTTCCTAGGATTTTTCTCGAGACACGCATACAGGTTTGATCTGGACCGTTGAATTGATCTAGGATCAATCAACAGAAATCGGAGTCTCGATCTCGGCCATTAGATTTCCTCAAGCGCATCAACAGTTCACGATTTAATCAACGTGACTTTGCCCTGAACTGTCCGAAGATCCTCGAGTGCAGCACTATTCGCGATCTATCCAAAATGGCTTTGATCTAGACTGTTGGATGATCCTCGAGCGCAGCGCAGCGCAGTTCGTGATTATCTTACACGGCTTTGATCGCAATCATCGGATGATCCTCAATCACGGTGTGTGGATCTGATTTCGCGATCAACAAATTTCGTTCTGGCTACACAATCATCCTTGAGTTTCGTACGCGGATCTTTGGCTGTTGGATTTTGATGATCCAGTACACCCGGGCGTTCGGTTTGATTTTAATCCCATTCATTGGATTTTGGCAGATTGTTTTTGGACCATAGGATGTATTTTAAGTTTATCTTTTATTTTTTTTTTCAGCTGAATTTCTTGCTTTCTTTTTGGATTTTTTGCCAAATCTCGATCCCGATTGACTTTCTAATCCTATTTTCATAAAAAATTGCACATATCCTTGTATTTTTGGCTATGATATCCCATAATATATATTATATTCATATATTTTCTTCCAAAAATCCACTAAATTAATTTTTATTCCTCATTTGGGTAAACTATGACTTGCCAAAATTCTCATTCGTCAATTCTGTATAATTTTCGAAGTAAAACTTCAAATTTCATATGAATTTTTCTGAGATGTTACAGAAGGGATAAGTAAATTGTAAAAAAAAAACATAAAAGTGTGGACATAGTCATCTCACTAGTCAATGTTGTAATGAATTCCACAATCGCGGTAGCAAATTGCCCAGAAGAACCAATGAAACCACTATGTTATGGTTACCATGGTAATATGTAAGACCTACGCCAAAATGATTATGTAAAGTTTTCAAACGCGTGTGTTATTGCTAAAATTGTCACTTAATAATACTTTGTGCACAAGAAATAAATAAAATAAAAGAAAAAGAGTTTATGAAAGATTTCTACCAAGGAAACAACACCAAACTTCCTAAACCCATTCAAATTGAACTCCATATAAACCCAGCATGAACACCCCATTCTCACAACCTAAGCAATTGCAAATCCCTTTCTCTTCTTGTTGTCCTAGCCATTTTCTTAACATTCTTTTGCTCCCTAGCCATCCCACACAACAACCATAGCAAGAGAAGAATAAACCAAGAAAACTTCATAACAATTGGGTTTCAAGCCATAAGATCTTCTTCAAAGCATTCTATAAGGTAAAACTGGACCATAAATGATTAACCACATATTGTTCTTTGTTTTTTAAGCTTAGAATTGCCTGTGAAAAATTTCCAATGAGTTAGTTTACTTCCGTCATAAAAAAATAGAACTATAGGAGTCAAGATGCTCTTTTGGAGCAATTAGAGGATTCAACAGATCAAAAATGGTATAATAACTCTATCTAAGTTTCAATGCATGGTTCGTGGTCCATAGTTTAAAGTACTAAGATGCCAAGGACTCAGGAGAACAAGAAATGGGAAAAACATGGACAAAAGTCCACTTTTCATGCTAATTGTTGCGATACTGATCATTGTTACTGTTGTACTATAGTCGTCCTTCTCTATTGTTTTTGGACTTGTACTCTAATAATCATTGTACTCAACTATGGTAGTGTAATGAATTTTTGTCATTGCTCTCTTGATGCCATGGTAGCCTACCGCGGTAATGTGTCTATACTTTTGTAACTCCCTCTAGTTACCACAATAGCCTATCGTGATAATGTGATCATTCTTCTGCGATTCCCTTTTGTTATCACCATAGCCTACCGCGGTAGTGCTTCTGCATGTCTCATTCCCACTTATGCATTTTAATTACCACAATATTCCTTTCTTCTATCATAGTACATCGAAGGAAGACTACACTAAGACTCATCTAACATGATATCCTTGTGCATTATATGCCATATAGGATAAGGAATCATTAGAGTATGGTTTAAAAGTGTTAGAAACACATGAATCTCTAAGAATAATATATTGAATCTAAATCTTTAAGGTTGAAGACTCAAGAAAGCTTAGACTATTAGTACAAGGACAGGAAGGAATTGAGCATTAAAGGTGGATATGATTTTTGGATTTTGAATTATTATCTTGATTCAAATAATGTATGCATGTGTGCTTTAGTCTACGACTATGTTTTGAATTGAATGTACATGTTAGGCCTTGAATATGTAAGCTTAGAATTGTATGACGAATGTTTGTTGATGCATGGCTCAATGATGTGTATAATATAATGATCTATACTATATGAATGATCAAATAACATGCGTATGATAAATATTGTTTGATATTTACGATGCTCACATGCTATTTTATACCTGATTCAATATGCTATGGTATGTTTTTCCATTAAAGAAAAATTAATAAAGATTATAACCAAGTACAAGCACGATGATGGATTTGATTGTGATGTTCCAACCTAAATTCAACTTGTCATTTATTTGATTTCTTGATTTGCAACTAGGAGTTTGGATTGACCCCACTTCCTCTATTGGTGATCTGGGCGTTTGGTTTGACCCTACTTCATGGATGAGAAGAGTTTGAGCATTTGGATTGACCTCATTTTCCAAATTTGGAACACTGAGGTGCATTCCTTTCGGTCTTAACATTAAATAATAAACAATTAACTGTTTGAATCATTTCCTCTATAAAATTGTTTGGCATGTGTGTTTTATTTTATTAAAATAATGATTTAAATTGTCACACCCTGGACACGCCATGGGTCAGACACACCGCACACCCCGGACACACCATAGGTGTGGTGATTCATTGGTACTGTTCCCACCCCTTGTATTTGACCCCCGGAATCAAGGTTCGAATCCCACGGAGGCGAAAGAAAATCCCAAGGGGTGGGAACAGTACCGATGAGTCACCACACCCATGGTGTGTCCGGGGTGTGCGGTGTGTCCGACCCATGGTGTGTCCAGGGTGTGACAATAAAAGGCGCCTTTTATTATAACACCCACCGGGACACACCCACGTTATGGCGTGTTACTCATCGGTATGCCACGTGTCGGCATCAACCTGTTACAAGTGCGCTTCGCCCACCCCCTTAGTGGGTTTTCTTTCACCTCCATGGGACTCGAACCTGGACCAACGGGAATAAGTACTAGATTTTGCAAGCTCCCACGACTTTTCGAAGGTCAAATTCTAGTAAAAATTCTTTTCCAGTGAAAATCAAATCCAGTGAAAATTTTCATGTCAAAATTTATGTTCTTACACAAGGCATCTAAGTCTAGCCCAGTATATTTGACAACTGAGCTCTGATACCAGCTTTGTGGTATCAGACAAAATACGTGCCCAGTGAACTACTAGCTAAGCTCTGGTACCAGCTTTGTGGTATCAGACAAAATATGTGCCCAGTGAACTACTAGCTAAGCTCTGATACCAGTTGTAATACCCTGAAGATCTATGAGACGTCCACGTCACTAGTGAACAACGAAAGTGGAATAACAAACTCAAGAAAAGAATCAAAACGGCCAAAACAACTAGACAATCACGTATCATAAGTCTAAAATAGGGTAAGAGTGATGCCAATCCGAGAAACACAAGAAATGGCGAAGAAAAACACCGAATACCAGATATTACATTTTGGTGACCGCGGTCGGTCTATAATGACCGCGATCATTGCATGAGAAACCCAAAAAATGAAGAAAAAACACATCACTCTGGTGACCGCGGTCCGTGAAACGGTGACCGCGGTCATCATGCAAAAACCCAAAAAAAAAATAACACTGGTGACCGCGGTACATGAAATGGTGACTGCGGTCATCACACGAAAAAACCACTGGTGACCGCGGTCCGTGAAATGGTGACCGCGGTCATCACATGAAAAACCTGAAAAAAGAGATGCACAACGTTCTATCGACCGCGGTAATCACACAGTGACCGCGGTCATTCGTCGTTTCTATATAAAGAAAGCGTGCATAGCACGTGTGTACCTGATGAGTCACCACATCCACAGTGTGTCCGGGGTGTGCGGTGTGTCCGACCGGTGGGTCTGGTGTGACAATAAAAAGGCGCCTTTTATTGTCACACACACGGACACACCGCACACCCCGGACACACCATGGGTGTGGTGACTCATCGGTACTGTTCCCACCCCTTGGGATTTTCTTTCGCCTCCGTGGGATTCGAACCTTGATTCTGGAGGTCAAATACAAAGTTTTGCGAACTCCCACTACCATTGATCAAACAGTCATGACCTGGGAGGAATTCAAGACAAGATTTTACAAAAAGTTTTTCTCTACGGCAAGGAAGAGGCAGCTGCAGTCAGAGTTCGTTGACTTGAAGCAGAGGGTTATGACGGTCACAGAGTATGAGCAGAGATTTACTGAGTTGGCTAGATTTGCTCCTGCCTTGGTCATGGACGAACAGTCCAAAGCAGACCGTTTTGTTGAGGGTTTGAAGGTTGAGATAAGAAAGATTGTGGCACTGTTTAAGTTGACAACCTTGATGGATGCAGTAGAGAGAGCGCAGCTCGTGGAGAGGGACTTGGACTATGAGCGGGTACTAAGGAGTAAGAAGAGGACCAAATTAGAGAGGACCGTTGGACATCCACAGAAGAAGCCGAACAGACATGAGGCACACAGAGCGCCTCAACCTCAGACCCAGACTCAGACTTATGATAGACAGAAGACCCAACAGCTTCGACCGGGTCGTGAGACTGACGATCAAAGAGAAAAGGCTATGAGACAGGGGTTGTGTTTTGAGTGCAAGCAGAGAGGGGATTTGGCTAGGAACTGTCCTACTAAAGCATTGACTTTAGCACCTCAGCAGCAACAACAGACTCATGGGCAGAGTGGTCGCCAGCAGCATAGGCAACAGCCATAGCCCCAGGCTCAGCAGAGAAATTAGGCCCGACTGTATGCGGCAGACGGTCAAACCGACTCCACCCCAGCAGTGGAAGGTACATTTCTTTTGTTTGGCGCCGCAGTACGAGTTTTGTTTGATTCAGGTGCCACTAGATCCTTTATTTCTGAGAACCTAGTGGATAGATTACAATTAGTGACAAACCCATTGGCAGTAACGTTAGATGTAGCCACACCTATCGGGGCTACTACGAGTTCGAGAAGAGGTTGTACATGTGACCTTAGGTTTGGAGACAAACTAATTTCAGTCGACCTCTGTGCACTTCATTTTCATGGATATGACGTGATATCGGGTATGGATTGGTTGACCCAATATCAAGCACAGATCGATTGTTAGAGACGGAGGGTGACGGTAAGGCTGCCTTCTGGTGAGGTATTGAAGATAGAGGGGGACATGCATAGATTGCCAAAGAGTCTGATGTTAGCCATGCTATATTCGATGAAACAGAAAGAAGACTTCAGGCAATTATTAGAAGAGGACACCGAAGGATCAAGAGAGATACAAGATATACCTATTGTATGGGAGTACGCAGATGTGTTTCCTAACGATCTACCTGGACTTCCACCCCACAGACAAGTGGAGTTCAAGATCGAACTGCAACCAGGCACAGATCCTATAGCCATTCCACCATACAGAATGGCACCTGTAGAACTGATTGAACTGAAGACGCAACTGGACGAGCTTCGTGAGAAAGGATTCATTAGACCTAACGAGTCACCATGGGGAGCCCCAGTACTGTTCGTGAAAAAGAAGGATGGATCCATGAGGTTATGTGTGGACTATAGGAGGCTCAACCAAGTGACGATCAAGAACAAGTACCCATTGCCCCGGATAGAAGATCTATTTGATCAATTGAGGGGAGCTGCTCACTTCTCCAAGATTGATCTTAGATCAGGGTATCACCAATAGAGGATTAGGGAGTCCGACATTTATATGACAACCTTTAGGACTCGATACAGACATTTCGAGTTCACGGTCATGCCGTTTGGTTTGACTAACGCACCAGTTGCATTTATGGATCTAATGAACAGAGTCTTCAAACAATACTTAGACCAGTTCGTTGTAGTATTCGTGGATGACATTCTGATTTACTCCAAATCAGAGGCTGAACACGAAGAACACTTGCACATCGTATTGGAAACGTTGAGGAGGAATGAACTATACGCCAAGTTTAGCAAGTGTGAGTTTTGGATGAAAAAGGTCAAGTTCCTTGGCCATGTTGTCTCAGCTGAAGGGATATCAGTAGATCCTGAGAAAGTAGAGGCGGTGTCGAACTGGAAGCGACCTACGAATGTCACAGAAATCAG
>JAJIYU010014963.1:0-12958 GCA_030144865.1 Tinospora cordifolia
TCAGGAAGATCAAGACCCTCAGTAGAAACCCTCATAGTCCAATGTTAGGACAAATGAACTAATTTTGAATATGAGTAGTAGTAGGGAGACCTTTAGATTGCTATATGTTAGTATTTATAAATTTTAAGTTGAAATAAGGCTTTATACCAATTATCTCTATTAATGAAATTTATTTCCTTAAGAACTCCTAGTGTACCATTTTAATTAAGTATTAGCCTATTAAAGTAGCAAAGCCCTTGGGCATACCAACTTAGTCAAAACCAAACTACCTGACAAAACGACGCCCAAGTGAATGAGTATAAATTTCGAGGACAAAATTCTTTTAAAGAGGGTAGGTTGTAATAACCCAAATTTTTGTTAAATAACTAAAATAAATAAATAAATAAATAAGTTAAATGAAATTAAATGAAATAAGTTAAGTGAAATAATTTCGAAGATTTTTAAGACATCTTTGGGTGCAAATTGTGGGTTGGCAAATGAAAAATAATATATTATGGAGATATAATAAAATAAGAATTTTAGTGCAAAATCATACATATTTTAATATAGAAAAGTTACCCAAAAATGAAAAATAGTATAAAATAAAGAAATGAAAAATTTAAATTATTTAATTGTTGGCATTAAACATATTAAAGAAATAGGAAAATTATAAAATAAATACAATATTAAAGGATTAGAAAGGGGAGAATATTAGAAAATTAATAAAATGGAAAGACATGTGCAATAAACCATGTTTACATCAATTAGAAAGTGTATAATTAGCAAATTTCGGATAATAGCAACCTCAGAAGGGGATTTTGGTAATAGAAACTACATCCAACGGCCAGAAATACGCAATCCACACGATCTACGATCCAATAGTCAAGATCAGGCCCGCACCAAACGCTCAGATGCACTGAATCACTGAAATCCAACAGTCCACAATCAATCTATCTAATTCAATGAACGAGATTGAAACAAAACCAAAGCCCGGATGCACCGAATCATCAAGATCCAACGGCTCACGACACAGGCATGTTCGGAGATCGCGAACATACCGCGATCTAGGAAGATCAGACAATTCAAATCTGTTTCATTAATCATGAGCAAGATCCAAACACTGTGATCGATGACAATCCAATGGCCAGGATCCATGCTCGCCTTGTGATGATCATCGGTGTTGCGCTCGAGGTTCATCCGATGGTGAAGATCAAAGTCGCATTAGTTGATCGCGATCCGGTGTTGCGCTCGAGGTTGATCAATGGTCCATGGGAGTTTTGTTGATCGCGAACGATCGTGCTGCGCTCGAAGATGATCCGACGATTTACAACGATTTCGTTAATCACGATCGTGATCTGATGCTGTGCTCGATGAAAATACGACAGTTGAGATTTGAGGCTCCGAAAATAAAATCGAAAAATCACGAAAAAATCTAAAAAAAATTCCAAAAAAATCTGAAAAAATTATTTCTAAATTCTAAAAAAATTATTCAAATACACTTGCTATTTTCCTATGCTTGGGGGCACGAAATTTTGAATAATTAGCAAGTTTCCTACAAAGAGAACACCACAAACTTACCATTCTATGTCATTTTGAACTCTATATAAAGGACCCCTAGTGCTCACATTGTTTTCATCCCAAATCAAGAGCATACAAGTCCCTCTTGACTCTCTCTGGCCTTCTTCTTGGCAATCCCCTCAGTTCTTGAGTGTTCTTGAGAGTTCTTGATAGTTATTGAGTGTTTAGAAGCTTTGGAGTAGCAGAATTCTACCAGATTTTAGAAGTGTGCAGAAGATATTTGTTTAAGGTGGAAGTGATTTCTAACTTTTACTTCTTTATTTTAATTTGAATAAGTCTTGCTTGTGTGATGATGTTTTGAAGTTGAATGATTGAATATATGTTTTAAACATGCATGCTTTATTTATTTGATGTGTTATGAATATACATGTTTTGCATGTTTAGAAATCAAGAATAATGATGCATGATATGCTTGAATTGTGCCATAAATAAATATTTGATGATTCATGTTATGTACATGTTGCATTGATGGTTTAATCTGATATTGTGTGTTTTATTACTAAAAAAAAAATTAAATAATGCTTCAATCTACGTACTGGCGTGATGATGGACTGCACAGTGTCATCATGTGTGTTCCACCCCCGATTTGGCTTGCCAACTTACCTTTGATGATTTTGAACTGGGTTTCCAAGAGTAATCCCACTTCATAGATATTGGGTTTGAGTTTCCAAGAGTGATTATCTCTCCCAACGATGTGGAACACAGAGATTAAACTCTTTTGGTCTGAATGTCAACCATAAACAAGAAATTTGTTTGATTCACCTAATGTACAAAAGTTTTTGATATGCTTGGTTTGTTTGAATTGAAATAATGACTTAAATGTTTAGAAAGATCCACTGGGCTATGTGTTCACCCCTTCGTTCTATTTTTCAGGTAATTGAATTACATGAAGACCATGAATGTTAGGTTCTTTTTATTTAGAAAGTTTCTAATTTCTATGTAAGGGCATGTAGCCCAAGTTTTAAATCTTCTGCTATAATAGTTTTTCTTCAAGATCAAATTATGTACTCAATTTTATTTAATTAATTGAGTTTATGAATTTTAGTTATTTTTTGTACTACTGCCTTATTAAATTCTTAAATTTAAGTTATGTACTGTTAAATACAATCAAGGCATGAAATAACTGAAATAGAAAGTGATGCAAGTTGTGTACTTGTAAATGTAACACTGGCTCGGCACACCATTTGGTTTAGTCCACTGTCAAGAGAATTGTGGTCATGTCCAATGCTTAAAGATACAGACGTTGGGGTGTTACATCAATCATTTTTCTTTAATCAATATTCATATATCATAAACAAAATTAAATAACATTAAGCATGGTATCAACCTAACATGAAAACATTACATAACATGCATTGATCTTCAAAATAAACCTAAGCATGTGTGATCTACGCATGGCATGGTTTAGTGAGTGAATTATCATGGCATATATGCTAAATTGAAGATTAAATCATGCTTATCAAACTGAAATTGAAATATGCATGATAAACTGAATTTAAAATAGGCATGAACATCTCATTAATCTAAAAAAATAAAGTCGAGGTTCTAGAAATCACTTCCACTCGAATCGGACAAATGAGTTGCAAGCCTCTGAAATTCGACACTTTAAGACGCACTCAAGATCACTCAAGAATAGTTTAAGATTACTCAAGAACTGAGAGAGGTTGTCAAGAAGAAGATTAGAGACAACAAGAGGGATCTTATCAGCTCTTGTTTTGGGATGAAGAGAATGTGAGCATAGGGGGTCCTTATATAGATTATTCTGTGCACATAAAATGGACGACTTGGGAATCTTTACATCAGCCACTTTTTATTTTCTTTGGGCATGTTTTTAGAATGCATAGATTCAGTGTGCTCACAGTTTGGGCAAGTGTGCAAGTATGGTTTCTTTTTCTCAGTGTGAACACATGATGTGAGCAAGTTTGAGTTTCCATTTTGTGTGTGAACACAAATTCACTTGTTGTTTTGGCTAGGGCATGGATCTTATGTAGTTTCCTTCCTTGGTGTGTCAAAATCCAAGGAAATATGGCAATATCCTATTTTGGGCATCAAATCAAGGTGTGCAAGAATTGAGTAAAGGAACTTTCTATTCTTGATTTCTCTTCTTGATATTCATAATGATGCATTTTTGGTCAAGTTTATGTGAATATTATAAAACAAATAATTCTATATATATGAATACATTTTTTTTCAAGTCCTCTAAACAAACTAAGAAGAGAGCTAAGAAGCCATGGACAACTATGTTGGTTGCAATGAATCATTCTGAGAATGAAGGTATGTGACTATCTAATGAGGACTCCAACTCACCAAGATCATCACCTAAAATAGAAAGTAATACAAAAGCAACAGAGACTGGTAGCACAACAACAAAGAAGTGTGGACCCACTAGGAGGGGTTTGGTTTTGGGACACACTCCTAGAATGGAAGTTGAGTTCAATGAAAGAGGGCAACCAGTGTTAACTAATTCTGAGAAGCTATCATCTTACATTGGTGTAATTGTGCAAGACCACATGCCTATAGTAATTAAAGATTGGCATCATGTGGCTCCAGGTATTAAAGAACAACTTTGGAGGTTAATTGAGGTATGTGTATAATTGAATTATTTATTCATAATAGATTCTAATACTTTATTTGTAGAAATTCTTTAATTTATCCTTTTTTCGTGCATATCAGACAAGATTTGTAGTTGAGAAGTCTAATAAGGCTATGATATTGCAAAAGATGGGACACAGTTGGAGGCAATACAAGTCCAAAGTTTCTACAACAATTAGAGAAGTAATGAAAAAAAAGTTAGAAACTTTGTAGAGAAATATCTTAAGCTTAGCAATGTGATGTCTCCTAAAGAGTGGAATACTTTTGTTGAAGAAAGATTATCCGAAGAGTTTCAGGTTTGTTGTGTGTTTCTTATATATATACATTAAATTTGAATCATCTCTTCTTTTTCATTATTATTAATATATTCATTTTAGTAGGCAACAAGCAAAAATTTTAGTGAAATGAGGACTAGTCAAAAACTATTATACACAATGAGTAGGCAGGGCTATGCTCGTTTGTAACATGATTTTGTGGTAATGGTCTTGGCACGTACTTAATTTTATTTTTCCTCTTTGTATTTTTACATAAGCATATATGCTGTAAATGTTATTATTTTCCATATTTTAGAAGAAGGCCAATGAAAATTTAGATTCAATTGCAAGAGTAGATGTATGGACAAAGGGTCATTTGAAAAAGAATGGTGAACCTTTAAATGAAGCAATTCAAGAAGCAATTGTAAGTAAATCATTAAAGCAAATGATATGTAGTTATATATATTGAAACTATATAACAATAGAAAGTTATCAAGTTAATTTACTTGTTTTTATGTGAATGCAGGTAGAGATTAATGATATTAGTCAATCTACCCCCAATTCAGTAGAGAGAAATAACTTAAGAGAGGATGTCATTACTAAAGTATTGGGACCTGAGCATCGTGGGCGAGTTCGAGGTCCTGGATTTGGAGCAATACCTTCAAAGGTTGATGCTCAAATTCAAAGTAATGGAAAGGAAAGGTCTTAGAGAATATAATTCAAGATCAAGCAGAAATGATAAATACTCTTAAAGAAAAATCAAAGACAATGGATACACTCAAGGAATGAGTTGAAGCATTGACTACCATGCTCTTAATGCAATCTCAACAGGTGACAACTAGGCTTAAAATTTTCTTTGTAAATTAATTTATTACTTAAATTTCTATAGTAAAATATATTTTATGATATGGTTCAACAACTTCAAAGCCCAAGTGGAAGAGATATGAATATGATACATTTGAAAGCTCAAACACTACAAGTAAACTATATTTTGAACTTAACTTTGATTATAAACTTTTATTCTTATAATGTTTATATTATCTTTAATTTGTTTATGTATTATGTAGTCACAACAGGGTAGCAAGCCCACCCAAGAAAATTGCCTCTTGAGAATGCTAGATACAAATTATTGAATTGGCATCCCGAAAATGAAAGAGACGAAAAAGTTGTAGTAGTAGGAAATATTTCTTCTATAGATCCTAAAGCTAAAGTTCATGGCCTCCCACTAGGCTTTGATCGTTTGAGAGTTTGGGTTGTAAAGATAGTAAATGAAGATGTTGATTTATATAAACCAACATCAAAAATTCATTACTTGAGTGATGTTGTTGGAAGTATAATTGCTTGGCCAAAGAAGTACATAAGACTATTGTAAATAATAATTATATTTTTTGATGGATTGTATATACTAAATGAGACATTTAAAATAAAAGGACAAATGTTTAATAATGTTTATTTTATATTATGAATTTACAGATACAAGTAAATATATGCAATATATATTGTAGTAAAATATTTTTACTATTAAAAAAATTGACACATATGAAAACGTTCAGTTTTTGTTGTAAGATACATGATATAACAACGTGCAGACGATTGTTGTTGAAATACTGGAGCTTTCACAATGAGCACAAGCATGTTGTTAAGTAATAGAAATACAACAACAACCACTTGACCGTTGTTGAAAGGTTTAAAGGTTAGGTTTTCCACAATGTTTGCCCGTTGTTATAACACGTCTACAACAACAAGGACGATGACGGTTGTCGAATATGTCTTAAAAGATTGAAGCATTTAACAACATGCGACCATTGTTGTAACCTTAGTTTTTAGGTCGATACACAATGCATTACAACAGTAGGCTCATGACCATTGTTAAAGGTTAGGGTTTCTACAACGTGCACCTGTTGTTATAAGATTTCTACAACAACAGGCATAGCGACCGTTGTCGAATATGTCTTTAAAGATTGAATCATTTAACAATGGGCTAACGTTGTTATAACCTCACTCTTAGATCGATACACAACGCTTTACAACAACAGGCTGGTAACCGTTGTTAAAAATAGTCGGTCGTTTAATAACATCCTGATCGACAACATCACCATGAACGTTGTCGTATGGGTATAACAACGAACATTGCACGTTGTTGTAGGTGCAATTTTTTATAGTGCTTCCTTGTTCCATTCCCTTGGGCATCAAGTTGATAGAGCATATGGAAGTTTCTAATTTGGTTGTTGAGTGGTTTGTCATAGGCATGGGTGCATTAGGGCCCACGGTTTGAATGTTTCCTCAGGTTGTGTGTGCAAAAGTCAGCAAGTCATGGTGGACAAGAAACCTTCTATAGTTAGAAACTTTCCCATTTCTTTCCTTTCTCTTTTGTGTATCAAATCCACAAGATTTGGCATCTTCTAATTTGGGTGGTGTGTTATCTTTGAGCATGATCTTGGGTGTCTTGTGCTTTTAGAAACTTCCATAAATCAACATTGGAAACTTTCCTATTTCATAAACTCTATATCTCTATGTGATATGATTGTTGATTTCCTCTTCTATTTGGGACATCATATATGGTTTCTATTCTTCTTTGTGGGTCAAGATAGCATAGGATTCTCATGGGCAACCTTCCAATATTGGAAACTTGATTTAGCAACGTTTTGGGACTATGGATTTGCATAGGATTCTTTCCCATCTTTCTTCATTTGATCTTCTTTTGATGTCCTACTATGTGTAAATGTTTTTAATTTTCTCACATCTTAGGATTGTGCACACATGTGAGCAAGATGTTTCTAATTTCCTCCTCATTTCCAATTCTTTTGTTTTCATTTCATTTATTTTCTTAATTCTCATTTCACTGAGATGTTTTGAGTACATGAACTATCAATTGACCACTAAAATGAACTTCTACTAAATTTATCTCATAATGTTGTACATATCATTTCATTTTGTACAAATTTTCTCAAGCAGAACTAGCAACCCCAATTAGATATTATACAGGATAATATGGGGGATGCACTCTTTCCTTTCCTTTTCATTTGATCTTTCCATTTGTTTTCTTGCTAATAACACATTGATTCTCTTCTGTGGAGCCAACAAAATTATTTTAGAACTATTTCTTAAAGTTTTAAACATCTATATACAGTAACATGTTAGGGCAACAAATTATTTGAAAATTTGTTTAGACCTACATGTTTATATGTGAATGAAGAGCTAACGTCTTGAATTTTTATTTCACACTCACACTCAAGAAAGCCCCGGGGTAATGCATTTGGCACCCCAAATGCATGCATGAACACGACGTGCACATGCGCACATAGCATGTGGTTCTTGACATGCGTGTGCACATGTTCAAGGGTAAGTGAATAACACTTCGCTGTGAACACCTAAGCGGGACAAAATTTTTTAATGAGATAGAGTAATACCCGAGACTCAATATATGACATTTATCTTGCTAAATATACAATCACTATTCTAACAAATTTTTTGAGTCTTCATTGGTGATCCTTGTGATTCTAACAAACTTAAGACAATGGTGACTGCACTCATATATAGACATGAACTTTGCCACTTTTGCTATACGTCTTGCTACATGAATGAAACTAGATAAGCTAGAGAAGTTCACGTGCACTAATTTTAATATATGGCAATAGAGGATTGTGTTTTTTCGAACCACCCTCAATCTGGTTAAGATTTTGAATTAAGATGAACTTGAAATGACGGAGGATAAAGTAGACAAACATGTTCTTATTGATATACAAGCATGATTTTAAACTAATTTTTTGTGCAAGAACTATATACTGAATGGGCTAGATAATACACTATATAATTTATATGGTACATCTCATACTACTAAGAATTTATGGAATACTTTGAACAAGATGTACAAGATAGAGGATGCTGGCTAAGAAGTCAATAATAGGTTCCTAAACTACAAAATAGTGGACACAAGATTGTGATGGATCAAATCTAAGAGCTACAAATCATCTCACATGAGACCCAAACTGAGAGGATGTCTTCAGGTGAATCTTCAAAATAGTGAATCTTCTTAAGCGGCTGCAATAATAGAGAAGCTATCATCACCCTGGAAAGATTTTAAGAACTATCTCAAGCATAAATGCAATGAAATAAAACTTGAAGATCTTATTATTTGGTTGTGGGTTGAACATGACAATAAGGGTAACGATAAGATAACTGGAAACCATTCTATGGTAAAAACCAACTTGGTAAAAGGAAAGTCTACAAAGAACATGATACACAAGCATAATCGTGATGGATTGACTAAGTTAAAAGGCAAAGCAAAGAAATTTAATAGAAAGTGTTATGTTTGCTAGAAACTTTGATATAAAGCCAAGGATTGTTAATCTATGGCGAAGTCCAAGGAAGACCAAGATAATATGTTTTAAGCAAAGCAAATTGAGAACACATCATTTGATGTTATATGTCATGGCCTTTGAAGCTAATATGGTAGATGAACCTAGAGAGTGGTGGATCAATATAGGCTCCACTAGACATGTTCATTTTGAAAAACCATCTTCTCCTCTTATACACTAATACGAGGACGTAATAAGACCATGGGAAATTCAACTACTTTAGCAATTGTTGGACTTGGAAGGGTGGTTCTCATGATGACATCAGAGAAGGAACTCACCTTGATTAGCATACTAGGTATACTGAAAATATAAAAGAATCTTGTTTCTGGCTCATTGTTAAGTAAAATTGGCTTCAAAATGGTTTTTGGTTATGATAAGTTTGTACTTTCCAAGAATAGTATCTTTATTAAAAAGGTTTATTTAGAAGTGGGGTTGTTTAAAATGAATGTACTAACCGTGAATTTGTAATCTTGATAGTAATAATAAAAATTCATCATCTGTTTACTTGTTGGAGTCTTCTTGTTTGCGGCATGATAAATAGGGTCATGTTAATTTTACTTCATTAAAAAAAATCAATGAATTTAAACTTGCTTACCTTATTATCAAATTGACCCCAATTCTAAATGAGAAATATATGTTAAAGTAAAGTTTGCCAAAACATTATTTCACTTAGTACAAAGACACACAGAACCCATAGAATAAATTCATAGTAATATTTGTAACTTAAAATTTGTATAATGTAGTAGTGTAAAAAAGTACTTTGTCACTATTATTGATAATAGTATATGATACTATTATGTATATTTGTTTAAAAGTAAAGACGAGGCCTTAAAAGTATTTAAACACTACAAGAAGGAGGTTGAAAATCAACTTAGTAAAAAGATCAAGGCATTAAGAAGTGATAGATATGATGAATATGAAGCTTTTTTTGGTGTTTTTTTTTTCAAGAGCATGGCATTATTCATCAAACTATTGTACCTTATTTCCTCAATCCAATGGTATTCTTGAACAAAAGAACCTCAAATTGAAAGAAGTGATGAATGTTATGTTGATAAGTTTTGGACTGTAATAGCCCAAGAATTAGTAAAACTTTTTGAATAATAGTTAAAGTAACTAAACATGAAATAAAATACTTGAAAACTATAAACTTTAATTCTCTAGGCTAAGAAAAATCAAAGACAAGTTCTTATGGATCAAAAGGTGAAATGTGACCATGGGTAAAATGGTCATTTTACCACTAAGGATAAAATGGTCATTTCACCTAAATATTGACACATATACACAAATAAAAGTGACTTGTGAATAATTTACACAAAATAGAATATTATTAAAGGACCTAAAAATTTTATAGAAAAATATTTAAATTTATTTAGTGAAAGTTCAATAAAATGAAGTATACATGTATATAGAGTGTACTCACATAAAATAAAAATAAAATAAAATAAAAAAATATTTAAATCTCATTAAGCAATAAAATATCTAAAAAACTAGATTTTGTTACACAATACGTAAAATAAAATGAGATATTAGAGAAAAATGATATAACATATGTATAATTAGCTGGATAAGGGGGTATTACATTGTATAAGTGGCATTTACATGTAGTTTTAGTTCTTAAATACACAAGAATTAATAAAAAATGCCACCCATGAATTATCCACATCCCATGTGTTAAAAAATAAGAGAAATTTGATGGAAATTAAACTCTACAAGAGATTACAACAAAAAAAGTCTTAAATACATTCAAATTTTATATTATCCTTATCAAAACAACCCCAAGTTTTATCCAACACTAAAAGTGGCGCCTCCCATCTTTTCTCATCCCGAAAATTGACATTCTTCTCTATTTTCTTCAGCCGAGTTGACCTCCCTAGTTAACATAAGAAGAACATCACAAAAACTTGAGATTTTAGGCTAAGAATCACAACAAATTGATTCTACAAGATAATATGCTACACCTTCTCCTCTTCTTTCTTTCTCCATTCTTTTTTACTCCTTAGATGTCGATTTCTTTCACAATTTTTTTGTTCTACACTTCCTCAACTTCAACCATAGAGAAAGGTTACACAAAGTTGAGATTACACCCATCAAATTGCCAACAATTTATACTATAAGGTGTCAATCTACACCATTTTCACTGTAGCTTCTTCTCTTTTATTTTCTCCTTCTTTTCATCCTCTTAATTGGATCATTCTTCCCATCAGAAATTTTTGAGATCTTTTCCTATTTCCATCATCAAAATAAAAATGTAAATTAGTCTGAAGAAGAGCCAAGAACTCTCTTTTTAAGGTATACATCACCAACTTGATTGTAAGGTATAATAGTTCTATTCCTTTCTATTGACCACTTTTCAATTTTTAGCAATTAAATTAATGTATTATGAGGTTAAAAAGTCTATGGAAATATGAAAGGTTGAAGGAAGTCATGTCTACATGGTGAAAGGGATCAAATATGCATGTATGTTCATGAAATCAATGACTATGCATGATGCATGTAGGGATTAGTGATCTATATGGTAAAGTAATGTCAATAATGTATTATTTGATGAAAAACCAGCAAAGTAGGTTGCTGGAAAATCATGATTATAGATGCACAAAAGACTGATTTTAGGACATGATGATAAAGCATACAAACAAGGCATGTATGCATTAGATAATTAGGGTATATGCTTGATTAAGGGATGGTTGAGCATGATCACAAGTGGAGTGTTATTTGACGTACGTATGTGTAATACCCCATAATTTTGTAAATTAATTTCAAAGATTTAAATAAAATTTTGGGTGAAAATTGTGGGTTGGCACATGAAAAATAAAATATATTAGAGATATAGTAAAAATTAAGCAAATAAGACCTTAATTTGATAATTAAATGAAAATTAAGGTTTAGTAGAATTAATTATGAAATTTAAGGAATTGCTAAGAAATAAATAGAAATAATACACATATAGGTTAACATGGGTATGAATAAGGTGTGGGTTAGCATAATAAAGGTTAATACTACATATTAGGGGAACATGTACATAGAAAAATTTAAATAATTAAATAGAAATGTAGTGTACATGTATTTATTAAAAATAAATAACGCATTATTAGTGTATAATTACATAAATTATTATCTGAAAATGAAATATAAAATAAATAAAAATACATGAAAATGGAAAATATAGATTATTTAATTATTGGCATTAAAAATATTAAGGAAATAGAAAAATATCAAATGAATGCAATATTAAATAATTAGAAAGGGAAAGATATTAGCAAATCGTCAAAATAGAAAGGAATATACAAGAAAATCAAGTTTT
This sequence comes from Tinospora cordifolia, assembly GCA_030144865.1. Lineage (NCBI taxonomy): Eukaryota > Viridiplantae > Streptophyta > Magnoliopsida > Ranunculales > Menispermaceae > Tinospora > Tinospora cordifolia. Next base: position 12,063 of record JAJIYU010014963.1, read on the forward strand.
TATCAATTAGGAAGTGTCTAATTAGCAAAATTTCGGATAATAGCAACTTAGAATAGTGATTTTGGTATTAGAAACACGATCCAACGGCCAAAAACATATAATCCATCCGATCTAGGATCCAACGGCCATGATCAATACCTTATCGAACGCCCGGATGCATTGAATCACCAAGATCGAACGGCTCACGATCGATCGTTTCAATTCAACGGTCCAGATTACAGGCGCAAGAACGTGATCGCGAATGTGTTGCGCTTGAAGTTGATCTGACGATCCATGTCAAATTCGTTTTTCCTGATCGTGACGCGCGTGTCTCGAGGAACATTTGACGGCCAGAAAGAGATTCGTTAATCGCGATCAAGATTCCCACGCAGTATTCGATGATCATCCGACGGCTCAGAAAAGCGTGTTCCATCAATCGCGAACTGAGTACTACAATCGAGGTTGATCGGACATTCTAGATCTCACTCGCCTGATCTCAATCGCGAATCCAATGCTGCGATCGAGGAGATCTAACGGCCTACGTTCCACCTGCCCGATCTTGATCACGAACGGAATCTCGAGGACGATCCGACGGTTTACAGTCGATGCTCCGAATTAAATAACCAAAAATCCATAAAAAATAATTCAAAAATCCAAAAATTGGTTTCTAAAATCCCAAAAATTTGTAAAAAAATCACTTGCTAATCTCTTGTGCTTGGGGGGCACGAAATTTTGGAGGATTGGCAAGTTTCTTACAATGAGAGCAGTACAAACTTGCCATTCTATACACTTTTGCAGCCTATATAAACCCCCCCATGCTCACACTTCAACTCATCCCAAGAAACAAGAGTTGAATTGTCATCTTGTTCTCTAAGCCCTCTTCTTGGCTCTCCTTCTCACTTTCTTTTCCCTCTTGT
>JAJIYU010014964.1:0-12948 GCA_030144865.1 Tinospora cordifolia
TATATATATATATATTTTAAATTCTTTTTCCCCGTTACTATTTTCACCAATTAATAAAAGTTTCCTAATGCCACATTTCATCGTATCCATATTTCCCTAGTTAATTCAACCAATATTGATTTTTTTTCAATTTATTATTTTATATAATTAAAACTTTATTATAAATTTACATTTATTTATCCTTCATTTAATCCCTATTATAAGTGTATAAGTTTATATATTTTAATAATATCATTCATTATTCACGTTATTATTATTAGTATTATTATTATTTATTTTATTTTATGCCTACTCGTGACATGGAATGATTACAAAGTTCCAAGTGTTACAAATAACACCACAAACTTACCATTCTCTACCCTTTTAAACTCTATATAAACCCCCCCATGCTTACAATTCTTTTCATCCCAAGAAACAAGAGTTGAGATTTCCTATTGTTCTCTAAGCCCTCTTCTCGGCACCCTTTCTCACCTTTCTTTTCCCTCTTGTGTGTGAGAAGTTCTTAGTTTAGGGATTTATCTTGAGTGATTTTCTTGGTGCTTGTACATTGGGAACTCTTGCTTAAACTTTGGGAAGAAAGCATCATAAGGTGGAAGTGATTTCTTGAACACCCCTTTTTCTTATTCATATTACTAGCATGTTCATTGTTTGTATGGCTTTAGAAATCAAAATAATTTCAGTTCTAACATCCTAAAATATATTTTAGTTTAAAATTTGATCCTTGTCCGGATTTATGCATTCATAATATTCATGCCATGTTTAGTATCTTGCTTAGGCTTTATTTCAAAGTAAAATGCATGATTATGGTTGTTTCATGATTTGATTTTCAGATTGTTTATATTCTGAATTTTATTTATCTTAGTTTTATGTTCTGAAATTTATTTGATGATTCAAGGATATAAAATTTAACAAAAGAAGATGGTGAAAATAACCACGTACTATCATAGCAAACATGTTGGTTGCTATGGATATTCTTTTCATATGATTAGTTCATATGATTTTAAGACCAAAGTACTTGGTTGGTGGGTAAGTTCCCTTAAGTTTCAAAAGTCCAATGAAATTGGCTAAGAAAAGTCATATTTCACTCTAAGGAGGTACTTTGTTAAGAACATCAATAGCTTAAAAACCCTTTTGGTCTAAAGTCTCAACTTTAAACAAATGGATGCTTGAAATGCTTAATGTATGCAAGTGTTTGAAATATGAATGTGTGATTGGTTTGAATTTGAAAAATGGTTGTTTGAAAAAGATCCACTGAGCTTTGTGTTCACCCCTTCTACTTTTTTGCAGGAAATTAAATTATGAAAACCATGAAATTTGGATAGTTTCTATGTTAGCAAGTTTTTATTTTTTTAAGTTTTCTTTTAATGTAAGGGCATGTTGCCCAATTTTGAATAAGTCTTTTGTTGAAATTTAACTTTTATTTTAGTGGTTATGAATTTTTTTTTTATCAACAATGTAATAGTTTACTTTTACATTAGAAAGTTATGTATTTTCCTTTTTATGAATAAAGGAGTTGAATTTTTCTTTATCTTTAATTGCCTTGATTTTATTAAGTGAAAATTTGTATTCTTGAATTTACTCTAAGGCATGAGGTATTGAAAAATAGAAAGTCAAGTGTGTGTCACTTGTAAAGTAACATGGACCCAACTCGCCAAATGGTTAAGTCCAATGTCAAAGAATGGTGGTTATGTCCAATACTCAAAGAATATGGGGGTTGGGGTGTTATAGGGAGTAGCTGATCAGAAAGCATTGTACAAGCATGTGATCATTTTAAAATTTGAAGACGAAATTTTATTAATGGGGGTAGATTGTAATAATTCAAAGTTTTAGAAAAAAAATAAAATAAAAAATAAACGTGCGTGAGGATTGTGGTCCCCAAATAAGGATTGTGGTCTTGCATCAAAAAATTTCTCTTCTCGTGGGACTATGGTACTGGCGAGGAGGATTGTGGTCCTACGATTAAAAATTCAAAAATTTGGTTAAGGACGTGGTGTTATGGTTTTGGTATAGGTCCTCCGATTAGGAACAATGATAAGACCGCGGTACTGGGACTAAAAATCGTGGTACTGCGATCAAAACTCAAAAATGGAAGGTCGAGGAAACCTTAGCCTTCATCTATATATTTGCTAAACATGTGCAAAAACCCTATATTTTTTCAGTTACATTCACCAACAGCCGCACGCTCTTGTCTCTAAACCCTACCTAGACGCCACAAACAAATATTTTTTCTTTTCAAACGCGTCTTAGAGTGATCTTGATCCATTTCCATCATTTCCCAGTAGATTCTCAAGTAGAGAGTGAAAAAAAACTGCACATCATGGGTGAAGTGGGTTTCGATGACTTCACAAACGATAGCAAGCAAGGTAAACTCTAATACTCATGTAGAATACTAGTTTCTAATCATGGTTGTGCATTTTTACAAGTGCATGCGCATTGTTTTGGTACCACAGATAAGTTGAAGTGGTGAAACACATCCATTTAGGCAAACAAAGAGGAAACACGTACAACAAGGTATAATACACGTTCCATTGGGTTAGAATATGTATTATAAGCGTAGTATAGGAGTATTAAAATACCATGAATGAGAGGACATGAAGGAAACTCGCATGAACATGCGATTTCTGGAAAATTGCGTTCCTACCCCAGTAATAAGAAAAAAGACTATGATATTGCTTTCTATTCTAACCAAAGTACACATACCACTGACTATTTAGGTTAGGAAATTGTTTAATCAAGATTTGAAAATTTTAAAATGCATTAATGTTTGTAGTTAATCTTAAAGGTTGAGAATTCAAGTTGTTGGAACAACAAAGCGAGGACCAAGGGAATCAGATAAACAGGTGGGGATGATTACCTTGCTCCGTAGTCTTATTTGAGTTTTCAATGTTAAACATAATGCTTGTGTACTCTATGATGAATGCCTAGAAGCATGTTAGGTTGTGTTTAGACATTGATTTGATATTATTGTCTTATGTTGGTATAGCAATGTATAACATGATTCTTGTATCTATGCTCATTGTCTACTTGCTCTAACAATATGCGATATAAATAATTATATGTGTGAAAGTTATAAAATGATTATCAAGTTTGAATTACTCAAATGATATTACTTGTTTTATACTTTCCATGCTTAACATGATGAGATGAATGACTAAGTGATCTTAATGAAAGTTAACTTAAGACTTGAACCATGTATCATTACTAGTCCAAGGGGGATCACTATGGGCGTTTTCGCAGATCGAATGATGGGTTAGTCCCTAATTCACGATGGTAGAATGATGGTGACCCTAGTTTTTTGGTGATGGAACAATAAGTGTTACCCTAGTTCTTGGGTTGGGTAATGGGTGTACCCCTTATTCCATTGAAATCTGATATATATATATATATATATATATATATATATAGTGCATTTTCTTCGTCTCCTTTGATATGATAATGATGAGAGAGAATACCAGGGTTAAGACTTGCAGTCTAATTAATAACTACTGAACAACTAAATGATTGAAACGCCCAACATATGCTAAATGTTTACATGTTTGATATTTTGACTTGAATAATACTATGGATGTATTGTGAATGATCCACCAGGCTCTCAAGCTTACCCTACCTTTCCATTTCAAGTAACATTTGAGGCAGTCTTTGCTGACCAGCATATCCTGAACATTTTCTAGCTAGTTTGCTAACCTCATGATGGAGGTTGTTTTAAGAAATAATTATTTGATTAGTCATTATCGAATGGACATGTGGTCCACCAAACTAATTTAAGTTGTAAATTGCTTTTACGGTTTAGATTTTGGCCATTCAGGACATGTTAAGAAGTTTTATGGGGAGACTTTGCTTTACAATTTTTAAGTCTTAAATGTTGAAGTTAATAATTTATTTATCTTATTAGCTTAATATATTTTACATGGGTCATGTCTTGGTGCGTCCAAGACTTTGTTGAGAGATTTGATGAGTTCTGGTATATCCAGAAGGTGTTTAATGAGATTTGAATATGAGAATAGTATCATCCCAGTTTTTAGTAGTCGACACGTGTTGTGTCTCAGTGGTAGATTTAATGATTTATAGGCATGCTTATCCATGCATAACCCGATGTAACAGAAAAGAAGGATCGAGAACTGGGGTGTTACACATGTTAACTGCGCATGAAAATCAGTGTATCTGTTCCTGTTTTGGCATGGTTGAAGATTATAGTCATTCTTATAATGTAAAAGAAGCCCTAAGAGAGGTTAAGGCATTTCATCGAGGCAAACAAGTGGAGCAAAGAATGGAGCCAAGGTTTAACATTTTCCTATACATTGAAACATTTGTTTTTGAGTCCTAGGTTAAATGTGTAGAAGTCCCATTTGAGTTTTTAGCGCACGCACAAGTTCTCACAGTACTACCCTTTTTTGCCGTAGTACTCAGAAGAAAAAACCAGATAGTATATGACAATTATGACCTATTTACATATCCCATATCATGTGGATTATTGGATAATTGTTCTATGGATTAAAAACACTATGAATGTTTATACTAATGTTGATTAAGTACTAAGCTATGATATTAAACCTCTTATAGGTTGAGGATTTGTAACCATCGAGACGAGAGTTAGAATGCAAGGAGCATAGTAACAGGTGGAAATAACCATACACTCTCTTTATGTAATACGCTGGAAAACCTAAACTTAATGAAATAAGAAATTCAATATCAATTAGATAAAATTTGGGTGAGAAATGGAATTGGGTCCATTTTAGGGGAAAATTCAGTAGGTCCAAAATCCTCATTTAGTGACCCTTAGGAACCAAAAATGACCCGAATTGACATGAGATGACATGAACTGATCAACTAGACAATATATCCAAAAATTAACTCAATTGGCCAAAAAATTAGGGCAAGAAATTGAATAAAAGTTGAAAAAGATGCCCAAGGTAGTATCTTGACTAGACAGAGGTTGTGAGTCAACCAGACTGAAACCTTGGGTTTAGAGAAGTGAACTTAGGTAGAGAGATGGGTGGAATAGTGGATCAAAAGCATAAAACTTTAGGACATAAGTTAGAAACTGAAAATGTGTGAGAACAGAATTATTGTTTGGTCAGGACACGAGATTATGAAGATTCTGTATCTCTAGTTTCTATGTAGTATGGGATGCATAGGGATTCAGGGGTATGGAGGAAGCCTGGACTTGGAGAATGATAGACCATGTTTGGAAGAACTTGTTTCTCTATGCTTGTTTGGTATGGGACGGTCAGGTATGGTGGGCTCAGGAAACCTTAGTTATTGACACATTTGCAAAATTTTTTGGGTATAGCAATATTCTGAGTGAAAGTTTAAGTGGAAGGACTAGAGTGGTATGAGACACTTGAACCTGGAAGCTTAGATGCAAGCTTGGAATTTTGCTATGCTAGCATGAACTTGTATGATTGTTTGAAAAACATGCTTGATTTATTTATAGGTATTTCATATGAAACCAAATCCTCTACCCAAGAACAAAGAAGAACCTAGAAGTATAAACTATTAGACCACTGAAGAAATCAAGAACCTAGAGACATGAATCTAGAGTCATGATCGTACAAACGAAACGAAAGGCTAGGGAATACAAACTCGATGAATGAATATGGATGAGACAATTATCTTCTCAAGTTTGGAAAAACATTTTGTATCCTGAAGATAAGGGGAGACAAGTTGTGTGCCCCAGAGTATAATTCTCTTAAATCTTTTGTCCTGAAACCTCATCAGATATTGAAATGGCTTTTAACTTGGAGATAATGGCTGAATCTAAAAGATACGCTACCAGAGCTGCCACATTTGATGAGACTGAATTGCAAGGACAAGAGGCACAAACTAAAATGGCTAAGATTCAGATGGAGGAACATTTGAATGTATTGAAGGTGATAGGCTCGCGTAGAGTAGTGTTGGCCACATGCCACTTCAAGGGACCAGTTAGAAGTTGGTAGCGAATGATGAAGATGGACCCTAACACAAATATTGAAGCAATGAGTTAGGAAAAGTTCATAGAGATCTTCTACGAATAGTTTTTTTTTTCCTGAAGCGACACTGAGTAAGCTTCAAGAAAAATTTGTCCAGCTAAATTAGAGGGACCTGACTGCAGCCGAATATGAGAAAAAGTTCACTGGATTGGCCAAATTCTCGCCAGAACTAATTAGGGAAGAGAGAATGAAGGCAAATTGTTTTGCACAGGGTCTCAAGATGGAAATCCAAAAGACAACAAGAACTTTGGGCCTACAAAGCGTATTGGAAAAGGTTCTAATTCTAGAACAAGAGTTCAACCTAGAACAACAGTTGAGGGAAAAGAACAAATGACCCAAGAACAAAAAAAAAAAAAACCAAGAAGCCAAAAGAAAAATAACAGTGGTGAGAAAACACCACCTACACCGAAATAGGGGCAAAACAAAGAAGAGTCAAAAGAATAGGCGATGAAGCAAGGATGGTGCTACTAGTGCAGGCAAAAAGGTCATCTTGCTAGAAATTGCCTGTAACACCCCAATTTTTGACTGGACCTCCGTTCACGTTTTACCTCACGTGTGGATCGTCGCTCGTCGAAAATCGAGATGCTACTAAAAGTTTTCTTTTGTCAAAATCCTTTCTTCAAAATCAAGTTCATAACCCTTTGTTCTCAAGTCAATTTCTATAAAAATATTCTGTGCAAGATAGAAAATTACAATAATTTTATCGAATAAATCATAAGTAATGTAGCGGAATACTTTTAAACCGTTTATTTAAACCAAAATCGTCACACAAGGAAAGCCATTGAAAGATAAAACAATTGAAGTGAAACCAATGTAAATACATTAAAATAATCCAGTAAAAATACATAAAATATGACTTCCAAGTCACCTATCACGGACACCCTCACCGTGAGGTGTCCAATCAAATTGCGAGTCTTCTGATGTAGGCTACAGTACTCTAAGCCCATGTGTACCTGAAAGACAGAAATGGGAGTAAGCTCGAAAGCTCAATGGATCGATCCTACACATCACATGCATTATACAAACCCAATTCAAAACAGTACAAACACTTTCAAAACATTAGGCGTTCAAACATTTATCTGTTTTAGTCACAGTCTAAGATCAGAAGAGGGTTGAGATGCCTCTCGGTATTCCCTATGATCCAAATATTAGAGGGTTCCAATAACCGTCTAAAATCAATCATGTCATCACTATCACAGCCTAAGAGAGTGTACTTATCATGAATCGTACCGTCTCTCATAGACTTCGAGCTATCACGGTTAGCTCCGGTTGGGAATACCTACGATCCGCCTTGTGGCTCGACAATCTAAAGCAGTGACATATAGGAGATGCCACCTCGATCTGCTTCAGGCTCGTCAATTGTACCGGTACGTGGATTCTTAATAAACCATCGTCTTATTTTAGTGTTATAGACAAGCATCAATCATGCCACACAATATCACAATCTACTGAATAATTTCTCAAATTATGCATACCATGCAAAAGTAGTCCGAATAAAAAACCAATGCTATAGAATGCAAGTTACATGATAGTCAAAATGAGTATCTAATGCTACCTAATGCATTTCCTCTATTTATGCATGTTATGAAATAATTGCGCATGAAATGAACGAGTTACTATTCAGTCGTGTCATCACACAAGCATTCCAAACAATTCCATCAATTTCATAATAAGATTTCTAATAACCTAGAACTACCCACACAAATGTTTTGAATCTTAAATCCATATGATATAGATGAGCAAGGAAGTCACACCCACCTGATTTTGTCGTTCCTCAGGGCGACCTTGCCTTCCTCTAAATAATCCGACACTATCGCATTGTCAAATATGAAATTTAGCAATAAATAAAATCTTCTAAATTTCTTCTTCATATTCAATCTAGTTTACAACATTCTCCAACTTAAATAGTTTCCAAATTAATTATAAGGTTTAAATATCAATTTTTGCAAATTTCGAGTTATTCCTACATTCTTAGAATCTCATATAATTAAGATAGAACAATTTTAAGTTTTTCAAATCTCCAAATCTGCTATTCCTTTTCATGTTTATATCGTAGGAAAATAGTAATTCTTTTAACTTAAACCTTTACTTAAAAACTAAAATTATCGTCATCATATTTCAAGTTTCTACCATTCATTTATTTCTAATTAGATTCATAATAGCTTATCTTCAAGATTTAAATAATTTATTAACATCGTGATTAATTTAATTACGAACAAAATAAGACTTCTATTTATGCAGTCTTTAGTCTCGTTCGCAGTTAAGATTTTCAGTCTTTTCCTATCAATAGAGTTTTGTTAAAATTAGTACTATTATTAACATTTTTATTATTATCAAATATCACTTCAAACAATTTTCATTCATTTAATTTCCTAATTTAAATGTTTAACTACTTGGATAAGTATTTAATTTAATGATCTTAATTTAAATACTAAAATTAAATACTTAAATGAATAAATGAAAGATCCATTAGTTAATTTTTGTTCGTCAACTCTTAATATTTTGTAATTATAAGATAGTTGAATTTATTAAAACTTTATTTGTTCTCATTTATTCGTATCAATTTATTTATGTTATATTAGATTCCAAGTCATGTTATATTGGTAGTATAATTTCCTTATTAAAATTCAAGTTAGATTAATAACTTTCATTATAGTTCATTAGTGAATAAGCCTACTAAAATTTCAGATTCTTACCTTCCCTGTTCTTCTTCCTCACTGTGTAACTGATGCTCTCTGTTCATTGCTTCTTCTTCATTTCCTTTCTCTGTTCCATGGTGAAGACAGCAACAGCAACGCAACAACTCCAGGTCTTCCTTCTTTGCTTGTCTTCTATAATGCAACCCAGCTGCTTCATTTCTCTTTCTGCAGCATCAATCACACGAACAGAGCACTGTGCTCCAGTTCTTCTTCTTTGCCCTGTTTCCGTCCGCCAGCAGTCATGGTGTCTAGTTTCCTTCTCTTTCGGCAGCTACCACGACAACAACGTGCAGCAGCAACACCAACTCAGGTGGCAGCCAGTTCTTTCTTTTTCGTTACCAGCTCCACCTGAATTTGGTCACCGCTCCTCTGGTTTCCAGTCACCTTCATGCACAACCTCTTCTCTGTGCAGGGAACGAACAGCAACACTACAAAAATGCAATCAACTACTGCACCTCGTTTTTCTTCTCCACATGCACTGCAACAATGGCCGACTGCTGCTTTTCTACGTCCCAAAGCACCAGCTGCTCTCTGTTCCTTCCTCCATTATTTCTGCTCAACCAACAATCCAAAATCATCCTTCCCTTCGTCTCGGTCTAGAACAGAGCAATTAGATTGCTCTGTTATTTGTTCTTCTTCTCGGTTCGTTTCTCTGATCAGCAACACCGCTTCTCCATCATTTCACGGCACCAGTAGTAGAACATTTCGTCCTCTATCTGTTTCACCATTCCCAGCTGCTCCACCACTAGATGCAACAATCTAGTTCCTCTCTCTTCCTCTGTTTTAGTCTTCTTCCTTGCTCACTATTTGAACGCCCAACAGGCTTCAAACTCTGTTCTTCAGCAGCTTGTTTTTCAATGGCCGCCTTCCAGCTTTTATACAATTTCAATTTGTCCAGAAAATCTAAGATCACCGTAATTCTTCGAGCAACCAGAATTTTCCAGGCTGATCTTCTCCACCGACCGAATCGACAAAACCAGTTTCGGCTCACAGATAGCTCATGTGCTTTGTTTCGGTCGAAATCCAGAATTTTTTTTTTCATCTAACCATGTTGATATGATTTAATCCTATTTACTTAATCTTTATTGTAGTATTATAAATTCATATATACCTATTTATTCATCTCTTTGATATATCTATGTGTATATAAACCTTAATATAAGTTCATATGTATTTAACCATCATATTTTGTAATCTACTCATTTCACTTTAATTTAAAACTTTATTATAATTTTTTTTTTCGTGACGTTGCGCGCTCACTGAAATTTTGGGGTGTTACATTGCCCGACTACACCCGCTCAGGCTCCTCAGCCACATAATACTCAGGGAAAAGGTCAGAATGATCATTCTCAGGGTAGATAACAACAACAAAATGCCTACTAGGGGTAGAATTAGGGTCATGTACTATAAGAAATCGCACCTACAAAAACGTGCAATGTTTGTTGTTATACCCATATGACAACATTCATGGTGATATTGTCGATCAGGGTGTTGTTAAACTACTGACTATTTTTAACAACAGTCACAAGCCTATTGTTGTAAAGCATTGTGTATCGGTCTAATAGTGAGGTTACAACAATGTTCGTCCATTGTTAAATGATTCAATCTTTTAACACATATTCGACAACAATCACTATGCCTGTTGTTGTAGAAATGTTATAACAATAAGTGCCCATTGTGGAAACCTTAACCTTTAACAATGGTCACGTGCCAGTTATTGTAATGCATTGTGTATCGTTCTAAAACTGAGGTTACAACAACGTTCACACAATGTTAAATACTTCAATCTTTTAACACATATTCAACAATGGTCATAATACCTGTTGTTGTAGACATGTTATAACAACGGGCAAACGTTATGAAAACCTTAACCTTTTAACCTTTCAACAACGGTCAAGTGGTTGTTGTTGTATGTCCATTACTTAACAACATGCATGTCCATTACTTAACAACATAGTTTTGGCTATTGAATCATCCAAGTCCAATAATATATTTCGATTAACGATCCTATCACAAAATACATTAAAAAAACTATAAAGTCGTGAAATTGCATATCTTGGACCATTTGGTAGAACTCCTCTCAAAGCAACACGCCAAATTTGTTGCATTAATAAATAACAATCATGTGACTTCAAGCCAAATATCTTACATTCTTTAATCGACAAACAATTTCCAATATTAGACCCATAACCGTCAGGTAACTTCAAATTTGCTAATCTTTTACAAAAAATTTGTTTATCTTCTTTTGAAAAGTGTGCATTGCAGTTAGTAAATATAATTGATCTCCTCACTTCTCAACATTTTAACTCAGTTCTAAAATTCATGCATTCCAAATCTCTATGAGCATTGAGTCCATCTTTTGATTTTCCTTTCACATCCAGTAGTGTGTGAATAATACTATCGCATATATTCTTTTCAATGTGCATCACATCCAAATCATAATGTAAAAGCAAACTCTGCATAAATTTGGCTTAATTACTTCATATGTTATGAAATGGAATGAATCCATATTATGTTTCACAAAACAAATAAATTTAAAGTACAATGACACAAATTTGTAAGCATACCTTCCAATATGGAAATTTAAAGAAAATTGACTTCTTTTTCCATGTTTGTTCCTCCTCTTTTGTCTTTCTCTTCCTTTTTTTACTCTTTCCCCAATCATTTACAATATTTTCTACTTCTGCAAGAATTGCTTCACTTGTAAACTACTTTGGTTTTCCTCATAGTTCTTGTTTACCATTAAACCAAACTTTTTTTTTTATATGGATGGCCATAAACAAAAAATCTTCTATGACCCATGTATGAGAATTTTTGAATATGACGTAACCATTCAAAGCAAGTATCCAAGAGACAAATAGGACCTGTAAATCTTTTTTTTGTTAACCACCCAAGCATATTTGCATAGACAAGAAAATCATTTATAGTCCACATTAAGATTGCTCTTAAGTTGAATTTTGATTTTGTAAATGCATCATACATGTCAACTCCATTTGTCCATAACAATTTCAAATCGTCTATCAAAGGTGCTAAGTAAATATCTATATCATTTCTTAGTTGTTTTGGCCCAAGAATGAGTAATGTCAACATTAAATTATCTTTCAACATGCAAAACCATGGAGGCAAGTTATATGTAACTAATATTACTGGCCAACAACTGTACCTCGAATTAAGGTCTTGAAAATGATTAAAACCATCCGTAGCCAAACCAAATCTAATATTTCTAGGATCTAATGCAAAAGATTCATCATTGCCATTTATCGTTTCCCATGCAGGTGAATCAACTGGATGCCTCCTTTCTCATCTGTACTTTTGTTATTTTGATGCCATGTCAATTGTTCAGCTATTTCAGCCACTCCATACATGCTTCGAAGTCTTGGAATTATTGGAAAATAACGCAACACTTTCTTTGAGATTTTTGTCTTTTTTTGAGTGTGCTTAGATTTCCATCTAGACGAACCACATTTGGGGCATATATTTGCATCATGTAGCTCATTTCTAAATAAACAACAATTATTAATACAAGCATGTATCTTCTCATACCCAAGATCAAATGCCTTTAGAAGTCTTTTTGTTGCATATAAAGAACTAGAAAGAGTATGATCAGATGGAAGCAAATTACCAACAATCTTAAGCAATTCATTAAACCCAATGTTTGATAAACTATATGAAGCTTTTAACTTGAATAAACTATTGTTGATGAAATTTTAGTATGTTCCAGGCAACCAGGATATAAAGGTGTCTCTGCCTCGTCAACTAAATGTGTGAGGTCTTTCTCTTCAATTTCATGCTCATTCTGTCTATCATGATCTTTTTGAATATATGCATGGTCCTTGTACATTTTGTATGTATCATTTATGGGTATATCTTCAGAAACAGAACCACATGTTTTAAGCCTTTCTCCATGAAAAAAAACAATTAGTATATGTAAGATCCATACCTTTTATGACTAAATGCTCATATACTAAACCATAATGGTGGCGATCCAAGTTCTTGCATTTTGTATAAGGACACAATACTATGTCTATAATTCCTAAACTTGCACGCGCAAAATTGATAAAATTTCGAGCACCATCTCTATAATTTTGAGACAATCCAAAAAAAATAAAAATTACTTAAATTTCGAATAATGCAAGCAAGCAATAAATAATGCTATCAAATTTTAGATGTGAGAGTTAACCTTGAAATATGGACCCATTTTTTATCCATGTGTAGCTAAATATATCAATTCCTAAATAGAAGAACAAAAATAAGTCAATAGAAAAAATGAATAAGTCAGC
>JAJIYU010014965.1:0-12952 GCA_030144865.1 Tinospora cordifolia
GATGAATTGTGAGCATGGGGGTCCTTTATATAGAGTTCAAACTAGTGTAAAATGGTAAGTTTTTTGGTGGAAAACTTGCAAAAATTTAAATTTTCGTGCCCCCCAAGCATAAGAAATTAGCAAGTTGGTTTGGAATTGGAAAACCAAGTTTATAGAAATTTTTTGGAATTTTTTTTTTCGAATTTTTCCTGATTTTTTTCGTGATTTTTTCGGTTATTAATCAAAGCAAACGATCTTGACCATCGGATCGTTCTCGATTGCAGTATCAGATCTCCGATCGGGCAGGTTGAATCTGATCGCTTGGATCATCCTCGAGCACATCACTCATTTCGCGATCGACAGAATGCGACTTTGTGGGCCGTCGGATGATCATCGAGTGTTGCGTGTAGATCTTGATCGCGATCAACAAATCTCTTCCGAGCCATCGGATGATCCTCGATCGCGGTGCGTTCGCGATCTCCCACTGCGCTTTTGATCTGGGCGGTTGGATGCTCCTCGATCACAGCACGTTCGCGATCGATCATCACGCCGGAGCCGTGAGCCGTTGGATCGAGTGGATTGAACGTGGGCCGTTGGATTTAGCTTATTCGGTGCATCCGGGCGCCGGTTTTGGTTCGATCTCGTTCGTTGGATCTGGAAACTCGTTTGTGAACCGTTGGATCTCAGTGATCTGGTGCATCCGGGCGCATGGGGCAGTTCCGATCGTGGCCGTGAGATCTCAGATCGTGCAGATGATGGATTTCTGGCCGTTGGATGCAGTTTCTATTACCAAAATCACTATTCTAAGTTGTTATTATCCGAAATTTAGCCATTATACACTTTTTAATTGATCAAAACTTGGTTTTCTTGCATATTCTCTTCTATTTTGATGAATTGCTAATATTTTTTTCCTTTCTAATTATTTATATTGCATTTATTTGACATCTTTCTATTTCTTTAATATTTTTAATGCCAAAAATTAAATAATCTATATTTTTCATTTCTATGTATTTTATTTATTTCATATTCCATTTTTAGATAATAATTTATGAAATTATGCATTAATGCTTTATTTTTTTTTTTATAAATACATATACACTACATTTTTATTTAATTTTCTATGTACATATTCCCATAATATGTGGTATTTATTATACTAACACACACCTTATTTATTTGCATATTAGCAAATATGTGTATATACTTTATTTCTATTTGTTTCTTAAGCAATTCCTTAAATTTCATAATTAATTCTACTAAACCTTATTTTTCATTTAATTATTAAATTAAGGTCTTATTTGTTAAATTTTTACTATATCTCTAATGTATTTTATTTTTCATGTGCCAACCCACAATTTGCATCCAAAATTTCTTAAAATCTTTGAAATTAATTCACTTAAGTTATTTTATTTATTTTAAATTATTTGACAAAATTCTGGGGTATTATACATTCTTTGTAGTAGCTATGGCTTCAACCCACTTAGAAACATAATCCACAACCAACCATATATATTGCTTCCCAGTAGATGGCGAGAAGGGTCCCGTGAAGTCAATTCCCCATAAATCAAAGAGCTCAACCTAAAAAAAAGAATTCAGAGGCATTTCGTTATTCTTGGAGATATTACCATGTTTTTGGCATGCTTCATGTCTTCACAAATTGATAGGCATCTTTAAGCATAGTGGGCTAATAAAACTCCCTCTCAAGAAAACATTAGGCAGTTCTATGATGATTTTAATGCCCACTATAAGGAAAGGTATGAAAATCATGTAGGACTTTTTGAATTTTGTCTTCAAGAATGCAACGACGAATAACTTTATCAGCACATCGAAGTTAAAGATAAGGATCATTCCATGGATAGAACTTGGCTTCATGTGTGAAGTGCTTAAGCTAAGCACTTGATAGATCTGGTGGAGCTTTACCCATTGTTGGGTAGTTAGCAAAGTCAACGTACCATGGTGGACAGTCTAGTATAGTTAGAAGCTCCTCATTGGGGAACAATTCAATGATATGCATAGAGTCATCAGCAATGTCTCCACAGAGACAAGATAGGTGATTTCCTACCATGTTCTTTGAACTCTTTTTATCATTGATTTCAATATCCAACTCGTGAAGTGGAAGGATCCATCTGATAATGCAAGGCTTAATATCCTTCTTAGCAAAGTGATGATGTACTAATGCATGATCAGTGAACACTGTAACATGGGAACCCACAATATAAGCTATGAATTTGTTACAAGCAAGGAAAATGATGAGCAACTCTTTCTCAGTAGTGGTATAATTTTTTTGTGCATCGTTAAGAATCTTGGTTGCATAGTAAATAGCTTTGAACATCTTGTCATGCCTTTGCCCCAACACAACTCCAACGGCATAGTTACTAGTATCACACATGATTTCAAAGGGTTCTCCTCAAATTGGAGTAGACATGATAAGAGCAGACATGAATGCCTTTTGTGGTGTATTAAACGCCTTGAGGCACTCGTTATTGAAGCCAAACTCAACTTCTTTCTCTAGTAGATGTCATAGAGGGCGAGCAATATGAGAGAAATTCTTAATGAATCAACGATAGGACCTTGTATGCCCCAAGAAACTGCGAACTTCCCAAATTGATTTAGGCTATTTCAAGTTTTTAATCACTTCAATTTTAGTGCGGTCCACCTCTAGTCCTCCAATAAAAACTTTATGTCCCAATACTACACCCTCTCGCACCATAAAATGGTTTTTCTCCTAGTTTAGAACTAAGTTCTTCTCTTCACAACAGGCTAAAACCTTTTCTAAATTGATGAGGCAGCCATCAAATGTAGCTCCAAACACTAAGAAGTAGTCCATGAAAACCTCCATAGTGTCTTCTATCATATCAGCAAATATGTCTATCATGCACTGCTAGACAATAATCAGAGCATTACACAAACCAAAGGGCATTCTTTGAAATACGTAGGTACCATAGGGGCAAGTAAAAGTTGTCTTTTCTTGATCTTTTGGAGCAATGATGATCTAATTGTACCCTAGACAATATGGCTATCATGCACCCTAGACAACAGTCAGACTTATGCTCTCAAAGAACTCATAATAGTTTCTCTTCTTGAATAGAAGTTAGACAAAAAGAGATAATGACTGGTAAGGATAGTGCTTCACCCCAATAGGCATATTTTAAATGATCAAGAAGGGGAAGGGGTTTCAATTTAATGGCTTTAGGACCATCTTGAGAGTTTTTCAGATTAGGCGGGATCACGTAAAGGAGTGCATGTGCTATGAAGTTCAGGTGGTGAGGCTTCTACAGCTAGAACATCCACTCTCTCATTTTCAGTCATGGGTTGGGAAGAGGAAATAGAGCAGGAAATGTTCCCAACCATATCATCTTGAGAGATTAATTCATCCACTACTTCAACAATGCAAGAATTTATCACATCAACTCTCTTGCATTCATGTAAATCACTAGGTAATTACATAGAATTGTAGAGATTCAAGACCACTTGCTCTTCATTCACTCGTAAAGTGAGTTCGCCCTTGTGTACATCAATTAGTGCATGACTTGTGCTTGGAATAGCCTCCCAAGAATCAGTGGAATATCCCCATCTTCTTCCATATCCAAAATGATGAAGTTACCGAAAAGGTGAACTTGTACCAAAACATTTTCAATGATGCCACATGGAAAAGTGATAGATCTATCATCAAGCTGAAGAGAAAAAGTAGTTGGTTTGATCTCTAACATTCCCAATATTTTGCATGATAACTTTGGCATGAGGTTGATGCTTGCCCACAAATCACAAAGTGCCTTCTCAAATATTTCTGAGACAATGTTGCATGGAATAGTGAAGCTCCCCAGATCTTTTAATTTTTAAGGAAGCTTTTTATGTAGGATGGCACTACATTCTTCAATAAGTTTCATGTTTCAAAGTCTTCCTATTTCTACTTTCTAAATATGATCTCCTTCATGAACTTGGCAAAGTTAAGCATCTATTGTAATGCCTCTGCAAAGGGGATGTTGCTATGTATCTTCTTGAACATTTACAAGAATTTTGCAAACTGGTCATCCAATTTCTTCTCCTAAAATCTCTGAGGGAACGGTAATGATGGTGGTTCAAGGTGTTTGCTACCTTGAATAGTAATCCCCTGAGTTCTCACACCAGCTTTTTGTTTAAGCTCTTGTTTTTCTATCTCCGTGGAATGTGTTGGTATAACCTCTTAAGAACTTTCAGTATCTTCAGCTGGAATAGCAGGCATAGATGGGTGACGTGGACTCTATATCTCTTTCCCACTTCTAGTCATGATGGCCTCGCAACTTTCCTTTGGGTTCACCTGAGTATCACTACGGAAGAAACTTCTCTACTAGCTAGAGAATGCTTGGCCTAACTGTCTTATCTAAGTCTCAAGGTTCTTTACTGTGGCATTCATATTCCCCATTTGAACCTCTAACCCTAAAACTTTGCTGTCAATTTTATCCACTCTCCTTTTCAACTCTTTGAAGAAGTGAACCTTGATGTTCATCGTCTCATCCATATTGTCTTCTAAGGATGACTTCTTAATTAAGATTTCACTAATCTCAACTGCTTTTAAGATTATTAACACCATTTCTAATACCCTAAAAATTTGTACGAAATTTAATTAAATAAAATAGAATTAATCCTTGAGAATTTTACAAAATTTTAAAGATACAAGATTTTGTACATTTTAACTTATGAGTGGTCAAAATGAAAAAAAAACATTAATTGAGAATTTTGTAGAATTTTTGGATGTAAATTATGTATATTCTAAAGTATAAAATAAAGTATGTAAAATGAAAATAAAACCAAAGGAAAAAAGATGGCCAAAAATGAAAAATAAGAAACAAAAATAACCAAGGAAGGTGGTAAAAATCTACACTTTCCAAAACCCTCATTCTCTTTACACAAATAAAATAGAGAATTAGAAAGGTTTCTAAAATGAAATCAACTCAAAAGAATGTATTAGCAACTTCTAAAATAATTACTTACTAATATATATACTTGGGAAACAAGCAAAATAGAGAATTAGGAAGGCTTCTAAAATGAAATCAACTCCAAAGAATGTATTACAACTTCTAAAGTAATTGCTTACTAATATATGTTCTTGGGAAACAAGTAAAATAGAGAATTAGAAAGGTTTCCAAAATGAAATCAACCCAAAAGAATGTATCAGAAACTTCTAAAATCTTTAATTACTAATTCTTATGCATATGAAACAAATAAAATGGAAAAGGAAAGAGTTTTAGAGAGGTTTCTACAATGAAGACATCCAAACTTGCCAATTCATGCCCATTAGAACTCTATATAAACCCAAGCATGAGCACCATTCTCTTCACCCCAACAAGAATTGAACAAGTTCATTCTTGCTCTTTCTGCCTCCTTCTTGGCATCTTTATTTTTTTTAAGCTATTCTAAACAACAGCTAGAGTACTAGTAACGAAGTGCTACACAAATTTTTGTGCTAACAGTTGGGGAGATCTAAAGGAGATTCAATAGAGGCTTCAAGAGGAGAAAAGTTATTTGAGGTAGAAGTGAGTTTTGAGTTATTATTTTGATTTCAATAAGATGTTCATGCTTGAGTATACTTGTTTTATCATCATTGATTATGCATGCCATGCTTAGACTTCACATGTTTAGGTTTCAATATATGTTATGCGCTATTATGATGCTTGTTATGTTTTTAATATGTTCACATGCTAGGATTCTAACCATGTACTGACACAGTATTCCACAAGGATTACTGTGGGTGTCCTCAAGATGTAAACTTTGAATTTGTTTCTAGTTCATATGGATAAGTTCCCAAAATACTTGGGTGAGGTCCCAAATCCAGTGGAATTTGGCATAAAGGATTGCCATTTTTCTTCTTGGACAAGTATATTGATAGGAACACTGAGGTTAGCTCCTTCTGGTCTTTAATACAACTTTAAACAAAAAAATTGATTGAATCACGTAATGTTTGAAACTATTTATCATGAATGTCTTATTTGTTTAAATAATAAGTTAAATATTTAGAATGATCCACTAGGCTTTGTGCTCACCCCTTCCATTTTCTAACTTTTTCACGAAATTGATAGACAAAGGCAGCATGATAGCCATTTAGGCTACATTTTTCTTATAATATTTTATTTAGAAAGTTTTACATAATTGAAAGGGCATGTTGGCCCAATTTTGTTATTTAAGATTTATTCCACTATAATAGACTCAAAAGTTATGTACCTTGAATTTCGAAAATAATTAATGTATAGAATTATTTGACTCAATCGTTTCTAAATACTAGCTTTTGCGAATTATAGAGTAAATTTAAGGTTTCATACCATTTATTTCCAATTAATGAAATTAGGTTAGTAAGGTTTTGTGCCTATCACTTTTAATTAATGACATTAAATCTCTCATCATTTTATTTAGAAATGTTTATGAGTTTCTGATTATATGATACTTAGAAATCCCAAAAAATTGGGATAAGAATGGAATGTATAAAAAATAGAAACAATGTGACACCAGTCAACCTCCCAGTCGAGTGGTGTGGTCCATATTCCATGAAAAAGGAAAGAAAAGAAATTCGGGGGAGGCGGGGTGTTACACCATTCCTGGACAGCGGTGCCAAAAACTTGTTGGAATCACTGCATGTGTACAAGATCACAATAGTAATACACAGTAAGAAATCAAATATCATCCTCAAGGAACAATATATGGCTAATAGTCCTAAATCCCAATCTAATATTAGCATCAATTTTATTAAGGATTAAAATCAAGTCTGAATATTGAAAACTTAATTTAAATCAAAAGCAAGTGAATACTAGTTTTGAAAACTCTAATCGATGAAGTTTTTAGGATTGTACAATCTCTTGTAATCCCCTTTAATTCCTATTTCAATTAATTTAATTCTTAATTTTGTAGGTTATAGCACTCTCACTAAAACCCTCTCCAGAGGCGCATTAATACCTATTAGTCAAATTTCCTAATACCTCCTCCCGAGGCATACAATCAACAAACTAATGCATTAAAATCCTAATTCCTATGCAACGTCCTAAAAAATTGACTACCTCCCGGTTGTCATAAGTTATATTTTGATTATCCAACCATTAAACCTCTCTCCCAAGTTAGTTTAACAATCTAAGATCAATCTATCTATGGCCAATAGATAAAAAAAAGCAGCAACAACACAAAATAAGAAACAAAACATCATAATATATTAATTAAAAAACAAGAGTCAAACTTTCCCACAATTGAAATCTCATCCTAGTAATTAAAGTAATTAGCTAGACATGATTTGAAGATCACAAATCAAAAAGTTAAACAGATAGAAGATCATACTCAAATCTGGATCTTGTTCTTCATCTCTATCTTCGTTCTCTATTCTTTCTTCACTTATGGTCGTCAACAGTAATATGAATCAAATCATAAAAAAACCTAATACATGTTCTTATTATATATCCCACTTAAAACTCGTAAAACACAAAATAAAAACACTACATGCATTATTTGCATTGTTCCTAGTTCAACCAAAATCCCAAATTTCCATGTACTATTTACCAATCTTTGTCACACTACCGCAGTAATGTGATGTGACACCCCAACTCCTAGATTCCCTCTTTCTCACTCAGTGCGACGAGTCATCGGGGTCGTGGGTAGAGACAGCGTGCCCACGTCTGGCGGGATATGTCGGGCTTGGGTGGTTAATCGAGAGCCAGAGGCCACATGCGATTCATTCTCATTTTGTCTATCTCATGCTACAAAACTTTATTTCAAATAAGTTATGAGTTTAGTTCAAAATACACAATGATCCTTAAAATGCCAGTTTTGTCAGTAAAATAAGATTCACCAAGGAAATGTATGCAGCAGTTCTAAATACTTACAAGATCAAAATGAAAGCATATTTAACAAGGAAACACACTTTGTAGCGAATTAATAATATCATAATCATTTTTAAAGTATACTTTGAACACATAATTATGGCCCAACTGGCCTAAGTCCCAAAACATTTAATTTACATGTATATCAGTTTAAACGATGGAGGGCACAAGCCCAGTTCAAATTAAATACAAAAGATATTATTCACAACAAAATGATAAAACATTAAACTAAAAAAAAACTAGGACAACCACCCAGTTAGGTCCCTGCCAAAATGTTAGCCTCACATGGTTGGTTTGCTCTTGTGGTGTCAATGATAACCTGAAATGAAATAATGGGGTTAGCTCGAGAGCCCAGTGGATCATCCTTACACATCGCTAGCATTATACAAACTAGAATACAAGATATGCAAACATTCTCATTACATAAGGGTGTTTCAAACACTATATTGGTTATTTTGTCGTGCGCAAAACCGAAGAGCCCTGCCCTCGATGTCCCTGTGTGGTCTGGGAGTGAATCTGGGGGTAACGCACGAGGGCCGCCTACCTTTTGGGACCATGATCTAAGGATGGAAGTCCACAATAACTCTCCATCCGAAAACACAATCAACTGTTACAGTCAGCTTGGGTAGGGACACCCATAATGATGCCCAAAGGTTGGTCATTGTCCCGGTACGTAAAATTATTAATCTTAATTTAATATTTTTTTAGTTGCACATTTCATTCCAATTCACACATGGTTATCATATGTAACATTTTAAAGTAAACAAATTGGGTATGTTCGACCATTCATGGATATCAAGGCATGAAATTTCTATCTATGCATGTTATAACACAAATAAACCAAGCATCGTGGAAACACATCAAGCCATTCCAATCAAGATCAATTAGACATGCCCTAGCATGCTTCTAAGTGTTCATTAAAAGTAAACATGCAACATGCTTTGCATTCAAGGATTAGACAAGGCTAGGGAGTGCGAAAATCACACCCACCTTTTTGTATCTTCTCCCCTTGTGTCGTTACTCCTCACTGTACATGTTTGTACCTTTAATCTATAAGATTAATAATAAGTTAATGTGAGTCTAAGGCATTCCAAACATGGTCAAAATCCCACATTGGTGTCATTTGCATTGGTATTCCATGGTGTACCCATGGTCGGAATGAAAACAAAAGAAAATACGGGGTACACAATGGATTACCGCAGCAATACAAAGCATTGCCACAGTCGTCAGAATCAGCGACATGTGTTTACCATCTCAATACATGCACAATAGGCTTAAAACACACATTGGCTCAAGGAAAACGATTTACAATGCTGAGAAAGCAAGATTCCAAGTGGGATTTTGTGATTTACCTCAGCACAAACCATTTCAAACCGTGCCTCAACTCAGATCCACCCTTGTTGGTGTTGCTCTTTGCGAATCTAAGTTTGAAAATGGTAGAAAAGAGTTTGAATGAGCTCAAACAACCCTTAGAACTCAAAAGAAAAGCTAAGAAACAAGATTGAAAAGCTTAGTGAGAGTTTAGGAAAGAAAATAGTGATTTGCGACGCAAGAAATCTAGATCTAGGGTTTCTGCGCAAACATTTCGTTTTTATAGAAAACAACGAATTACAACGGTTGCCTGAAAATTTATCACAGTAATCAGTATTACCACAGTCAGTATTGCAGTAATCAGGTCGATGTTCTTGCTTGTTTCTTGGTCTTCTCCTGCAATTACCACGGTCATCCAAGAATTACCACGATAATTATAGAATTACCGCGGTTTGACCACGGTAAACAAGGTGATGCATTTTTTCCCTTTTCTAGGTTTAGCCGGGATTACTACGGTCATTGCTTCTGTTTACCACGGTAACTAGTGGAATTTTGATTTTTTGCGTCTTTTCTTCACTATTTCTCATGCTTTCCAAATTTATTTCATTTTTATATTTATTTTAAGTTTATTTGGACTTATTTTACATGGTTTTTAAGTATCTTATTATTTTCTCATTTACTTAATTAATTATTTTTATTTTAACTGTTCACCTGTGACGTGGAAGTCTTCTACGTTTTCGAGGTATTACATGTGATACACTACTGCAATAGTGTCATTCGACTTTGATTTCCCCTTGCATTATTGTGTTCTGGCTACAATGTTTTTTTACTATGGTAATACATGTATTCCTGCAACTTTAGGCTTTTCCACATCTTCTTTCCTTATTTGTGTCCATTCCATACTTAATCTAAACCTGCATAAACTATTGAGAACCTTCTTTGGGCATTAAACACAAGTATAATTGAATAGAAATCATATAAAATTTTCTAAATATTAACAAACATGCAATACTAATATAAAAGATCATTTGCCTAATTATTCAAAAGTATGTCTTATTTTCTATTGAACCAATGCAAAACCTATACAAAATACATATAATATAATTAGCATGCTATGCAACTAACACTCTGTATGAAGCTCTCTATGGATGCCCTGTAGATCACCAACCTATTGGGCAAAACTTGAGGACCATGTGCTTACAGGGCCAGACTTGGTGGTTGAGATGTGTAGTCAAGTCAAACAGATCTAGAAGAGATTGGCCATATTGCAAAGTAGGCAAAAGAGTTACGCTAATAAAAGGAGAAGACCCCTTGAGTTCTAGATAGGTGATAAAGTGTTCTTGAGGATAAGCCCTCAAAAAGGTATTAAGAGGTTCAGATATAAAGAAAAGTTATCACCCTAATTCATCGGTCCATTCGAAAAACTTAGAAGAATTGGCGAGTGCGCCTATGAGTTAGATCTACCAAATAAAATGTCATTAGTTCACAATGTGTTCAACGTGTCTATGCTAAGAAAGTATGAATTAGACCCTTCTCACATAATCCATTGGGAGGAGATAGACATCCAAGATGATGCCACATACAAGTAAGCAACAATCAAAATCCTAAACCACAAAGTACAAAACTTGAGAACAAAGGACATACTCTTAGTCAAGGTTCTTTGGAGGCATCATAAAGTGGAAGTGGGAACTTGGGAACTGGAAGGTCAGATGAAGACTAAATACCCTAGCCTCTTCACCAGAAGTACATGACTAGCCTACAACAAAGGAGTGTAAATTTCAAGGACAAAATTTCTTTTAAGGGGGGTAGGCTATAATACCCTGAGAATTTTACGAAAATTCAATGGATAAAATTTAAATAAAATAATTTGAGAAAAAACAACCTTGAGAATGTCATGAAAATTTATGTTTCAAAACACGTACAATTTGATGCACGAAAGATCGGCAAATTGGAGTAAAACACGAACAATTCACACTAAAAATGCTTGGACTACCGCGGTAGTACTCCGAATTGCCCATAACACAAAAATAGAAATAGACTTTGACCACCAGGGTAGCCTATTGTGGTAGTGAGTGCAATTTGCATGAAAGCAAATTAGAAAGCTTCTAAAATGACTGAGGGAAGTATAGCACCCTGCCTCCCGAGCCCCAACCTCCCCGTCATCTGATGGTATAATTTTCTTTGATCAATAATCTTGGGCCGCCTGGGAGGCAGGCCTGTGTTACATTATCAGTTTTTCCTTTCTAATAATTCATGGCATTATAAATAAAACAAACCCTTTATTTATTGATTCTAGATTTCAAATACATGAACTGTTACAGTACAAAAATAAATTCAAAACTGAAATAAATAATTTAGCTTGGGCCCACGTGCCCTATAATGAAATAAATAAAAATAATTCCTAACAAATAATATTCCACGTAGGTTGATAAATTAATTTCCTGAAATGTGAAAAATAATGGGGGTGAGGTAAAAAGCCCAGTGAATCATTCCATATATTTAATTCATTATTCCAACAAAAAAACACAAGCATATAAAATGCTTCCATAATTTAATCGATTCAAACAAGATATTATTTTAGTTGTAATTTAGACAGAACGAGGATGACCCCTGTGCTCCCGATGTGGGGAGAGAGAGCAATCATGAAACTGAAACCCTTCTCTGTGAAATGAGATCATTCCTGAAACCCAGTCCACTCTGGTGTCAATCCTGATAACTAGTTCAAAAGTCCAATTCTGCATGAAACACAAAACGTTCGTCCCCGTGCCGATACATGGTTGAAATCTCATTAATCTTATTCTTGTGTGTAATAGCATAATAAATAAATATTTCAACAGTATCCAAGCACTTCCAACAATATAACATTATTAACAATCACATGAATGAAACAATAACTTTCGATTTCTAATGTAGAATATCATACAAAACATAACTACAGAGCATACTCTCTCAGTCATGAGCAATATAATAATGCATAATTAATTCTTCAGCAATATTTAAACACTCCAATAATATAACATAAATGAATCAATGACTTTCGATTTCTGATGTAGAATATCGTACAAGACGCAACTATAGAGCATACTCTCTTGGTCATAAGCAATATATTAATTTAATCAAATTAAATTAATCACGCAAGTAAACATTATTTAAATCAGAATAATAAATTAAAAGAAATGAAAGAAATTCACCTTAAGATCGCTTCCTAAATCTGTGTAGCACTTCATTGCTACTACTTCGCATGCTATCTAAAATAGCTCAAGAAAAGAAAAAGGGACTGAGGGTGCCAAGAAGGAAGCAGAGAAAGAGCAAGAGGAATTTCAACTCTTGTTCTGAGATAAATGAAATGGTTGGAGTAAGGGGGTTTATATAGAGTCTCTGAGGATTAGTTTCGTAAAAATTTTACTTTCCTATTGTAGAAAAATTCCTTTTTAGTTGGTTGGGGCGACTAGGGGTTTAGGATTTAGAGATTAGGGTTTTTTGTATTTTTTTCAAAATTTTTCAAGTATTCTTTCACATTTTTTTGCATTTTTTGGTATTTTCGTATATAACCCTTTTTTTCATTTAGGCGCACAAGTCGTGCACGGTTTGCACACGCGGCTGTGCACACATATGTGGTTTTGCGCATGGCCTGAAGCCCATGAAAAAAACATACATGTTTTTTTATTTTTGTCGGGACCCCTTCCCAGAGTCAAGGGCGTCCCGACCGGCACAGGGGCCTGACGAAACTCTCTGACCAAGATGAGTTCGCCCAACCGCTGTTAAGCCATCTTTGCAAACCTCATGTGATGGGACGATATCAGAATGATTGGAATCATTAAAACCAA
>JAJIYU010014966.1:0-12938 GCA_030144865.1 Tinospora cordifolia
AACTATATGCAACTATTGCTAATTATGTAATTCTCTACTTATATTTTCTCTTATTTCCTATAAAATGTATCATTTTACCTAGTCTAATAGTAGTTTATTATGCAACTAACATCAACCAAATCCCCTGTTTTGATCATCCAAACCCTCTTTTTTCCCCCATCATCTTCAGCTCACCCACCAATAAAATCCAGCTCATGAAATTCTAGACCCTTCTTGTTGCTCAATCCACTTTCTTCGGGATCGTTCTCATGTTTCCAAGATTTCCAGCTCTTTCTTCATCGTCCCAAAGTTTTCCATATTTTTTTTGTCAAGTTTTGATTTCCAATAATCTAAACCCAAATATTATTATTTTATATATAGTAAAACCTTTAAATGCATCTACATAAGTTAACATTCATTAAATTCTTTTACACATGCATATAAAATTAATTATTTTAATCAATGATGAACTATTAAAATTTCAAAGCAATTAATCCAAACTAAACAAAAATTAATTATTATTATTTTATTATTTTTCTTTTCAATATTTTATTTTAATTCTCATTTTTCTATGAGATAATATTTTATTTCACATTTACTCATAACATGTACGCGCTCGTAAAATTTTAGGGTGTCACAGGTCGGCAGTGTGATCTTACTATTTTTAATGGTTTTTCTTCACGATTATCGCAATCGGACTGCGATCTTTTGAGCCTCTTTCCTTTTTTCATTACTTTTCAGTTTTTAAGCCATTGAAATTATTTTATATGATTTTATTTTGATTTTATGCACACGATTACACATTTAAAACATGTTTTCTTTTAAAATTTTCATATTTAATTGAAATTCTTAAATTTATTTTTGATGTGGGCGCATTACAATATTTTGAGTTATTAAAATCTACCCTCCTTTAAAAAAATTTTGCCCTCAAAATTTAAATTGAACATACCTGTCCAATGTGTTCTATCAAGAGTTCCCGGAGAACAGTTCTGGGTACTTCTTCTGCATTTCACTTTCCAATTCCTAGGTGGCTTCCTCTAGATTATGATGCTTCCATAGAACTTTGAGTAAAGGAATGTCTTTAGTTCTGAGACTCTACACCTTACAATCCGAAATTCGAATAGTTGGTTCTTCGTAAGTTGCATCACCTTGAAGTACGATATCTTGCCATTAAATGATATGTGAAGGATCTGGCTCGTGCTTCTGAAGCATCGATACATGGAACACATTGTGGATTGCAAATAATAGATTTGGAAGATTCAATTCGTAAGCACATTCACCAATCCGTTTGAGTATCTCGAATGGATCAATGAATCTAGGGGCTAGCTTGTCCTTGGCTCCAAACCTTTTGATTCCCTTCTATGAATTTTTCTTCAGGAACACTCTGTCTCCTGGTTGGAACTCTAAGGGCTTTCTCATTCTGTCTGCTTTGTGCAGTCACTAACATCTTCTAGATCTTCTTGATCTATGAGTTCATCCCTTCAATCATATCAGGTCCGGTGAGCACATGATCTTCCAATTCTACCCAACAAGATGGTGATCTATAAGGTTGACCATAGAGCGCTTCAAATGGAGCCATTCCAATGCTTGCCTGGTAGTTATTTTTGTAGGCGAATTCTGCTAAATGTAAATATTTGCTCCAATTGCCCTTAAAATCTAGAGCACACGCTCTCAACATATCTTCTAACACCTGTATAAGCCTTTCAGATTGTCCATCCGTTTGTGGGTAAAATGTTGTGCTCATAGTGATCCTGGTCCCCAGTTCCTTTTGCAAACTCTGCCAGAATTGAGATCAGTAGATTGTTTGTGAATTTTTCTTCAGGAACACTCTGTCTCCTACTTGGAACTCTAAGGGCTTTCTCGCTTTGTCTGCGTAGCTTTTCTGTCTACTCTGAACCTCTTCTGGATCTTCTTGATCTATGAGTTCATCTCTTCAATCATATCAGGTCTGGCAAGCACATGATCTTCCAGTTCTGCCCAACAGGATGGTGATCTATAGGGTTTACCATAGAGCGCTTCAAATGGAGCCATTCCAATGCTCGCCTGATAGCTATTATTGTAGGCAAATTTTGCTAAATGTAAGTATTTGCTCCAATTGCCCTTAAAACCTAGAACACATGCTCTCAACATATCTTCTAACACCTATATAACTCTTTCAAATTGTCTATCTATTTGTGGGTAAAATGTTATGCTCATAGTGATCCTGCTTCCTAGTTCCTTTTGCAAACTCTGCCAGAATTGCAGTCTGGCATCTCGGTCTGATACAATTGTTTTAGGGATTCCATGTAGTCTCACTATTTCTCTAATAAATAGTTCACTCAAGTTACTTCCTGGATTAGTAGATTGTGTAGGCAAGAAGTGAGCTACCTTCGACAATTGATCTACTATAACCCAAACGATGTCTTAACCTTTCTGATTTCTCAGAAGGCCACTCACAAAATCCATGATAATATTATCCCACTTCCATTTTGGTATTGGAAGCGGATGCAATAAGCCAGATGGCTTTCTATGCTAAGCCTTCACCCGTTGGCACGTAAAACATTAAGAGACATATTTTGCAATGTTTTTCTTCATACCTTTCCACCAATAAGTCTTCCTCAAATTCTGATACAGTTTATCACCACCTAGATGCAATGTGTACTTGGTTAAGTGTGCTTCATTCAGTATGGTGTCTTTGATCTGTCCTGTACTCGGTATACATAGCCTGTCTCCTAACCTTAGTGCACCATCCGCATCAATTCTGAAGCATGTATGCTTACCTTGCCTGACATCATCAATCAGATTGGCCATCCACTTATCATTCTTCTACTCCTCTCTGATCTGGTGTATAATATGCGGCTGGCTAGTTATCGCATACAGATATGTTTGGGTTTCGTCAGTGGTTATACTCAGGTCATATGTACTAATCAGCTGATAAATTTGTGCCCTTTCTTCATCCTTCCGACTAAACTTTCTACTAAGTGCATCTGCTACAACGTTAGCCTTACCAGGATGATAATATAGTTGAAAGTCATAGTCTTTCAAGAACTCTAATCATCTTCTCTATCGTAGATTGAGTTCCTTCTAGGTATAGATACATTTGAGGCTTTTATGTTCTGAGTATAGATCATAATTCTCTCCATAAAGATAATGTCTCCAAATCTTTAATGTGAACATGATCACTGCAAGCAGATCATGTGTGGGATAATTTTGGTCATGTAGCTTTAGCTATCGAGAAGCATATGTCACAGGCTATCCTTCTTGCATTAGTACTGCGCCCAAACCATTCAACGACGCATCTATATATAGGGCGTATCTTACTCCTTGTATAGGAGTAATAAAAACTAGTGCAGTTGTCAATCTCTTCTTCAATTCCTGAAATGATGCCTTGCACTGATCATCCCAAATGAACTTTTCTCCTTTTCTAGTCAGTTTTTGTCAATGGACTAGCTATTTTCAAGAAATCTTTAATAAATCTACAGTAGTGCCAAACTAATCCAAGAAAACTTCTGATCTCAGTTACTATTGTTGCTTGTTTCTAGTTAGCTACCCCTTCCCCTTTCTCTGGATCCACTAGTATGCCTTCTGTCGAGACAACATGGCTAAGAAATTTTACTTTTTGCATCCAGAATTCACATTTGCTAAACTTGGCATATAGTTTAGTCTGTCTTAGTGTTTCCAGTACCATGTGCAAGTATCTTTCATGCTAAACATCAAACATAGAATAAATGAGGATATCATCCACGAAGACAACAACGAACTAATCTAGGTATTGGCTAAAAACCTGATTCATTAGATCTATAAACGTCGCTGGAGCATTTGTCAGTTTGAATGGCATCACTATATATTCAAAGTGTCCATATCGAGTTCTAAAAGTTTTCTTTGGTATGTCTGACTCACAGATCCTTAACTAATGGTACCCTGATCTCAAATCTATCTTCGAAAACCGTGAGGCTTCCCTAAGTTGGTCAAAAAGGTCATCAATTCTTGGTAGAAGGTACTTATTTTTTTATTGTAACCTAGTTTAACTTCTTGTAGTCTACACATAGTCTCATGGATCCGTCTTTCTTCTTTACACTTTCTTCTTTACAAACAGGACTAGAGCTCCCCATGGAGACTCACTTGGTCTAATGAAACCCTTCGCCAGCAGTTCATCCAATTGAGTCTTCAGCTCAACTAGTTCAACTAGTGCCATTCGATAAGGTGAAATGGCAATGGGATTTTTACCCAGATATACTTCAATCTTGAACTTTATTTGCCTATGTGGAGGAAGTCCAGACAATGCATTTTGAAACACATCCTCATATTCTCTTACCACTAGGATCTGTTGTATTTCTTTTGGCTTCTCAACTTCATCCTCTATCAACCGTTTGAAGTTGGCTTTCTATTGGATAGCATATAGTAATGCTTATGTCAAACTTCTAGGCAGTTTCTTCATATCTCCTTCTATCTGCACAACTTCCCCAAATGGTAACTTTATTGTAACTCTTCGTCTTTGGCAGTCGATCTTAGCTTGATATTGGGTCAACCAATCCATTCCTAATATCACGTCGTATCCGCCAAAATAAAGTACACAAAGGTTTGCTACCATTCTTCGATCTCTAAAAGTGAGTTCACACCTACAATGTCTTCTTGAATTCACTATGCTCCCTACTGGAGTAGACACTTCCAATGTTGACATGAAAGGATCTGTAACTAACTTCAATCTATCTACAACCTCTTCCGAAATGAATGACCTAGTAGCACCTGAGTCAAATAATACTTGCATAGTAACCCCAAATAATAAGAATGTACCTTCCACTGTCGGGGTCGGATCTACACTGCTGCCGCCTGCATAGAGACTGGCCTGACTCTGTTGTTGTGTCTGAGGCTTTCGCTGCGATCTTTCAGTCTAAGATCGAGTCTGATACACTGATTGAGATACTGTGGTTATTTCTTTGTTGGGGCAATCTCTGGCAAAATGTTCTTCTCGATTGCAAACATAGCATAAAGTTTTCGTTCTGGCTTGCTCCCATTGTTCATTGATGTTTCTATTTGATCTAGCCTGTCTTCTTTACGATCTCTTAGAAGTCTATACTTGTCTCTGGCTCTGAGGTACTCTCCTCCTCTTTTAACTTCCAGATCTCCTGAATGATGGTCTTATTGATTGGCTAGATCTAGTTCTCTTCTTACTCTTCCATGCCTGCTCAGCCTCAAGATCTCTTTTTATAATTTGTGCCCTCTCTACAGCCTCTCCAAAGTTCGTCAACTTTAAGGGTGCTATTATCTTCTTGATCTCTAGTTTCAACCCTTCAATAAACCTCGCTGTCTTTGTTTGTTCGTCCTTTACCAGATCAGGAGCAAATCTTGCTAACTCTGTGAATTTTTGTTCATACTCCGTCATAGACATCATCTTTTGTGCTAATCTTGTGAATTCAGTGCGCATTTGTCTTTTCTTGGCTGTTGAAAAATAAGCATCATAAAACATAGTCTTAAAATCTTTCCAAGTCAGTGTCGTTTCATCAATGGCAAGGTCATTCACGATCATTTCCCACTAGTGATATGCTGGCCCTTCCAGCTAATGGACTGCCAAAGCGACCCGTCCTGGTCCTGTCACTCCCAATGCATTCAAATGTTTGTTCATCTTCGTAAACCACCTATCAGTTGTCATTAGATCAGTCATTCCTTCAAATGTATTTGATTTCAATTTTTGAAACTCAATCAATAACTTCTTCTATTCCTTGTCATAACCAGCCGATTTATTTGCCATAATTGCCTCTGATGATTTGGCATCTTGTTGAATTTGAGGTATTGGTGAAATCTGAGGCTCTAGCGGTGGTTGTACAGGTTGCTACAACATTTGTGGCTATACTGGCACTAGTGGTTGTGATGACTGCAAGGTTCTCACTACTTGTTCTACCACTCGAGGAATAATTTCTGTCACTATTCTAGGAGTGACCTTGGCTATCATCCTCTGAGTGATCTCTGCAATCATCTTTGGAGTAATCACTGCTCCCACTAATGCAGCTGCTACTACTGGAGTGCCTTCTCTATGCTTAGGCTTGTGACTACTCTCTCCTCGAACCATTCTTCGTCTTGGTCGTCCCTTTAGCATTGTCTGCAAGTAAAAACCTAACTCAGTATCCAATAGTTTAATTTGATTGTAGCAAAACATCTAAGAATTTCCATCAAACTTTGGATTCCGAACTTGCAGTAATTGCTACTTAATTTACCCACCTAAGTGTTTTCGCTTGTTTCGTGCTACTATGATTCAAGATGCGTAGTCTCTAAGTTCTTGATATGTCTTTGTGGCCTAAAAGTTTGTACTTCTAAGTTGAGAGGATTTCATCTATTTCTGGGTGTAGGAGTTTGGGTAATATACTAAAAATATAGTTTTACATGTTGCAACCAATCATACACCAACCAAATACACCATGCACGCTAGCATAATGAAATTCTAAGGTTCCATTTGTACTTCTAGGTTCGAGCACCCCATCCTACCCTCAACCTTCCACACAGACTTTCACTTGGGAATCCAATTACACCCATTACAGTTTCGCAAATGTTTCGACTTCCACGGCTTACACATCCTACTATGTTGATCAGGCATAATAGAACATATGCCTCTGTGAATGGATTCCCTGGCTTCACAAAATCCGTTGTGCCTAACTGTCCCATCCCAACCAAACATAGCAAGTACTCGCTCTACCAGTGACACGAGCATTTACCAAGCAAGGCCTGTCATTCTTCGAATCCAGGATTCTTCTATACCCCTTAATCCCTATGCACCTCATCCTACATAGAGACTAGAGGTACAACATCCTCTTGAACTCGCGTCCTGACCAAACAAGTGTGCATTTAATCATGTTATTAGTCTCTAACTTATGCCCTAATGTCTTTTAATTTAGACTCACTACGCCACCAAGGCATCACCTGGTTAATCCAAACTTTATCCAAAATTTTTCCAATGAAAAACCATTTTCCAGTGAAAATCAAAACCCAATAAAAATCATTTTCAGTGAAAAACAACTGAATCATTTGAAATCTCTTGGAGTGACTCCGGTGATAACACTATGTAACCTGTTACCATTTATCTGGATGGGACTCCCATAGCTCAGTATACCCTACTACTGAGATCAACTTTTCCAAAGAGCTACAACTGAGCTCTAATACCATATTTGTAACACCCCAGCCTAAGGTCCGGACTTTCCGGATTGGAGATCATCGGGTTACCATCTCCTGACGACCGGAATGCTACCTTATCTTCAAACTCTGCTGTCTCTCAAACAAAATGAATGAGAAAATTTTTAAAATAGTGAGTCCATATTTATTGTAATACCCCGAAGATTTGTACAAAATTCGATGAATGAAATTAAATAAAGTAATTTGGCTTTAAGAAATTTATAACGTTTTTAGAGATAAATTGTGTATACTCTAAAGTATGAAATTAATTAAATTAAATTAATTAGAAAACCTTGCTATCCGAGAATTAATAATAATCATGAATATATGTGAATACAAAAGGCGAATATTAGATTAAGACAAGTATTTAAAAATATTTGTTATGGTGGTAAAAATAATAATAATATTATTATTATTATTATATGATATAAGTATGAATAATATGTGGGTGCTAAAATAATATCATATTATAGAAATACATAAATAAATTGAATGTATAAAGATTAATATGTGTAAATTTATAGCATTTTTATTTAATAAAAATGTTGTATATTTATCTAAAATAAGTATAATATTCTATAAATATCAATTTATAATTACATAAATAATAAAAGGAATATAAAATGTATATGAAAATAATGAAATGAAAAATATAGAGAAAGAGAGATTATTAATTGAAAATATTAAAGAAATAAAAAAATCTAATAAATACAAAATTAAAGGATTAGAAAGGGAAAAATATTAGCAAGTCAATAAAATAGAAGGATTTGTGCAAAAAATCAATGTTTACATCAATTAGAAAGTGTGTAATTGGCAATTTTCGGATAATAGCAACCTTAAAAATCAAATTTGGTAATTAGAAATTGCATCACGGTCCATTACCAATCTGCATAATCCAACGAATGAAATCGAAGCCCAAAACAACGCCCAGGAGCACCGGATCAGCGTGATCCAACGGCCACGATCGATCCAATGGCTCACAATGCAGGCGGATTCGAAAATTGCGAATGTACAGCGCTCGAGGACAATCTGATGGCCAGATTTGAGACATTTTCGATCGATCACAAACCAATGCTTCACTCGAGGTTCATTAGACGATCCAGATCAGAGGCGCAGTCGGAGATCGCGAACACACTGCGATCGAGGATCATCCGACGGCCCGAACGAAATTTGTTGATCATGATTAAAATCCGCACACCGCGTTTTGATTGATCGCGAACAGAACGTTGTGCTTGAAGAAGATCTTACGACCCAAATCGAACCCGCACGATCTGTGATCTGCCGATGCGTTCGAGGACGATCTAACGACCCACAACGATTTCGTAAATCTTAACCGTGATCTGAGTGTTGCGATCGAGAATAATCTAACAGCTGTTATTCGAGGCTCCGATTAAAACCGAGAAAATCATGAAAAATTTAAAAACAAATTCAAAAAAAATCTATAAAATTCAAAAAAAATGTTTCTAAATTCTAAAAAAATTATTCTAATGCACTTGCTATTTTTCTATGCTTGGGGGGCACAAAATTTTGAATAATTGGCAAGTTTTCTATAAGGAGAACACCAAAAACTTACCATTCTACACTATTTTGAACTTTATATAAAGGATCCCTAATGCTCACATTGTGTTCATCCCAAATCAAGAGCATACTAGTCCCTCTTGACTCTCTCTAGCCTTCTTCTTGGCAATCCCCTCAGTTCTTCAGTAATCTTGAACTGTTATTGAGTGTTTTTGAGAGTTCTTGAGTGTTTGGAAGCCTTAAAGTAACAGAACTCTGCCAGATTTCAGAGGTGTGCAGAAGAGACGTATTTAAGGTAGAA
Source organism: Tinospora cordifolia (assembly GCA_030144865.1). Lineage (NCBI taxonomy): Eukaryota > Viridiplantae > Streptophyta > Magnoliopsida > Ranunculales > Menispermaceae > Tinospora > Tinospora cordifolia. Next base: position 8,939 of record JAJIYU010014966.1, read on the forward strand.
GTGATTTCTAACTTTTACTTCTTTACTTTAATTTGAATAAGTCTTGCATGTGTGATAATGTTTTGAAGATGATTGACTGAATATATGTTTTAATATGCATGCTTTATTTATTTGATGTGCCATGAATATACATGTTATACATGTTTAGAAATTAAGAATACTGATGCATGTTATACATGAATTGTGCCATGAATAAATATTTAATGATTCATGTTTTGTATATGTTGCATCGATGGTTTAATCCGATATTGTGTGTTTTATCACTAAGAAAAGATTAAATAATGATTCAATCCACGTACTGGCGCGATGATGGACTGCATAGTGTCATCGTGTGTGTTCCACCCCCCGACCTAGCTTGTCGGTTTACCATTAATGATTTTGAACTGGGTTTCCAAGAGTGATCCCACTTCATAGATATTGGGGTTTGAGTTTCCGTTTGTCATTCTCTCTCCCTACGATGTGAAACACAGAGATTAAAGTCTTTCGGTCTGAATGTTAACCATAAACAAGAAATTTGTTTGAATGGCCTAATGTACAAAAGTGTTTGATATGTTTAGTTTGTTGGAATTGAAATACTGATTTAGATGTTTAGAAAGATCCACTGGGCTATGTGCTCACCCCTTCCTTCTATTTTTTCAGGTAATTGATTTACATGAAGACCATGAAAATTAGTTAGGTTCTTTTATTTAAAAAGTTTTTAATTTCTATGTAAGGGCATGATGCCCAAGTTTTGAATCTTCTACTGTACTAGTTTTTCTTCAAGATCAAATTATGTACTCAATTGTAATTAATTAATTGAGTTATAGATTTCAGTTATTTCTTATACTATTGCCTTATTAAATTCTTAAATTTAAGTTATGTTATGTTAAATACAATCAAGGCATGAAATAATTGAAATAGAAAGAAAGTCAAGTGTGTGTCACTTGTAAATGTAATACCAGCCCGACTTACCGTTTGGTTTAGTCCACTATCAGAAGAATGGTGTTCCAGTCCAATGCTTAAAGATACGGGGGTTGGGGTGTTACAAAGGTGGTATCAGAGCTCAGTTAGTAGATATATTGGGCAAGAATTAGAAAGTTACTCTGATACCAAAGGTGGTATCAGAGCTCAGTTAGTAGATGTACTAGGCAAGAATTAGCGAGTAAATCATTAGTTGCTTGACGAGAATTAGAAACCCAAATTAAGGTTTCATATTGAATTAAAATTGTAGTGCCCTACCTTCTATTTTTGAAATTTAGAAAGTGTTTTCAAAAAGGAAAAATATATTTTGAATTGTTTTGTTTGGATACAAAAACTAAAAGTTGAGCTGATAGTGGGTAAGCCTTATCTCGAGTAAAGCTAAACATTGAAAGGGAGGTGGGTTATCCCGCCCTAGAAAGCACGGTTGCTAAGCAGACTTCGGTCTCGCCGCCCGATCTGGAGGTTGTCCCACCAACTTATATGAGTAGTCGGAGTTGAAGAACACTCTTATTTTTTATAAAAGAAAACTAGAAGGTGGAAAATTAGGGCAAGAAAGTGAATAGAAGTCGAAAGGATGCCAAATATGGTATCTTAACTAGACAGAGGTTGTGAGTCAACCAGATTGAACCCTAGGTCCCGAAAAAGACCCTAGGTAGAAACGTAGTGTAGCCAATAACGCTCTGTAGCCAATTACTTATCCCCATGCATGCCCTCGCGGCTGGTACATGTGAATCACAGTATAAGGAACAGTAATGCAATGCAACCAATTACTAAGGTAATGCTCTACAGCCAGTTACCAAATCTCGAAGACTAACCAAATGTCAAGCAAAATCTAAGGAAAGGAATGCCTAGCGGCCAATTCCTCTTATTCGCAAGACCTCACAGTCAAAGGTTAGGAATGCTATGCAGCCAATTCCTTATTATTCCCAAGTTAATTAAAATGCCATCGACACTAAGGGTCACGAATATTTACGACGCTTTGCAGCCTATTGTACTGGCATGTGGGATTCTAAATTAGCCACTAATCTTTAATTAGTGAAGAAAATCATTCATCCATACTCATGTCATTCAATCAATATGTTAACAGAAATAGATTAAAGAAATATCAATGAACGGGAAATCCCAAAGGAAATCATGCATAATGCCAAATCATCTGGCAATCTCAACAAATTTCAAACAACCAATTCAATTCAAACAATCTCAACATATACATATCAATTCCTATACTAGTACACATCATGTGTCAAGCGTGAAGCACGCATAATACTAAAAAGCGAGGATATCCCTCTCACCTGAGTGGTTTAGAATTCCTTTTAGCTTTATTATCAAAATAGATTGTCCTTATAATGTACTATGTGGTCACTACTTGTCCAAGATTCGAGATTTTCACCTTAGTGTTGTCAAAAATCTCACCACCTGTTTTCCATAATCAATACCATTCACAAACCATTTGAAATAATTCTATATTTCAATTTTCAAACAAAAATACTTCAATATCTCAATTGGTTTCACCTTCCCTCATTCATCCTCACAACAGAAACATCTGAATTTTCAGGTTAAGCAAGTAATAGTTGAAAGAGTAAATTAGTAAGGAAACTCATATTCTTACCTTTAATCTCCAATTTTTGACTCAACTTGTTTCAGAGTGCTTCTTTTAACTTTCCAAAATCTTTCTCCCTCTTTTGGAATGAATTGAAAGTGAAAATGACGAGTTTAAGTCGGTCATTCTATTTATATATCGCGCACGGACTGCGGTAGCAAGTAAAGACCTTGGTTGGTGGTCAATTTTCTTGAATTTCAAGTTTTCTCGACTGTGGGCTATGGTCGACCCTGTATGGACCACAGTCGGTAGTGTGACCTTACTATTCTGAATGGTTTTCCTTCACGATTACTGCAGTCGGACCACAATCTTTTGAACCTATTTCCTATTTTCATTATTTTTCAGTTTCTATGCCATTAAAATTATTTTATATGATTTTATTTTGATTTCATGCACACAATTACACATTCAAACCATGTTTTCTTTTAAAATTTTCATATTTAATTAAAATTCTCAAATTTATTTTCGATGTGGACGCATTACAATGTTTTATTTGTTTTTTCATGTACCTTCTATTACCTAGATGCTTAAGCTATCACTTTGTTTTCTTGCGTAAGCTCACAAACATCTTGATGTTGATGTATCTATATATATCATTAACCCCTTACCAAGCTTCGTTGATGTTAATACTGGAGCAGTAGTTAATCATTTCTTCAATTCATGGAAGACATCTTCACATTTTTATTTCCACTCAAATGGGGTATTTTTGTGAGTCAACCTCATCATTGTCATGATAAGTCCAAAAAACCTCCTTTAACAAAACTTCAATAGTAATCAACCAAACCCAAGAAACTTCTAATTTTTGTTATTGTAGATGGTCTCAACCAATTCAAAATAGTTTTAACTTTTGATGAATCAACATAAACACCATCTCTGTTCACCACATGACCTAAAAATTTTACTTCATTTATCCAGAACTCATACTTATTCTTCTTGCATATTCAATGTTTATAACACATTTCTAAGGTGATCTTCATGCTCTTTTTGAGTTCGTGAGTAGATCAACACACCATCAATAAAGACAATCATGAGTAGTTATACCAAATGGCATCACCAAAAATTCATAATATACATATCTAGCTCAGAAGGTTGTTTTTAAGTATATCCTCATCCCTTATCCACAACTGATAATAGTTAGATCTTAAATCAATTTTTGAGAAAAAAAATTGGCTCCTTTTTAATTGATCAATAAATCATTAATTTTAGGAAGTACGAACTTGTTCTTAATAGTCACCTTGTTAAGTTGATGATAATCAATGTATAACCATAGGCTTCCATCTTTCTTCTTCAAAAATAAAAGTGGGGCTCCCCATGGCGACATGCTAGGCCGAATAGATACCTTGGAAAGCAATTCTATTAGTTGCACATTAAGTTCTTGCAATTCTTTGGGTGCCATTTTGTAGGGTGGTGTAGAGTCTGGTCGAGTACATGGAATCAACT